>JABASI010002016.1:0-21458 GCA_019776505.1 Tomocerus nigrus
TCCTTGACTCGCTCAGACAGACGTATGTAATTATAATTGACTAATTTCACTACCTGTCTACGTCATATTCATATTATGTGTCGCCTGCTGAACCTCTGCAGATATTTCGTGCGGTCAACACTTTCCGTCACATGTTAGAAATATGCCCATGGTCCGCTCGCCGTAGTCGTTTCGTTGTGTCGTTCGTGAGTGCGGCCAGGCCAGGAGGTACTGTCCACTTTGCCGTCACGTGCATTCTTCACGTCAAAATAGTGAATGGACAGAAAGAATGGATAATAGTAAATTGAAAGAGCTGCATGCACTGGTTAGTGAGACAGAAATGCACTCTATACAATACAATCTCTGCACTCTGCACTCTCATTGTGACTTACCTGCATGACTTAAAGTATTGTCAGTTTACCTCCATATAATATATAAGTACGTACGACACGTATAGTAGCGTGTACGTAACATACCTGCCTACCTATCTCACATTTACTCTTAAGCATTATTTATCCCATAAGATATTATTAGGTTGTAGTTATGTGTGTAAGAAGCGACAAGACAACAAACAGCTCATTACAATACAAAAACAACATTACAATTACTAATATCAGTAGCCATGCATTTAGACTTGTAGACCAAAACCCAAACATTGTTCTAGCAGATAGTTAATTGTTGCTCTGCATTTTGTTTTACATATTATTATAGGTACCTACTCGTACACTTATATCTGTACTACATGCGTGCATGCTAATGCACCTCACCATAATACACCACTGCCCTCCGCTCTTTGAAACAATTAGGAGATAGTGAACATATCACATTCTAATAAATTAGTCGTATCTACGTATGTCCGTATCTTGTAACTATAAACTGTTTACAGAACCATGAACATTTACTGCCGTTACTGACAGTAAAAATGAAGAAACCCATTATTTATTAAACTACGGCCATTTTATCAACTTAAATCTATGTGGTAGGCAGTGAAACAAAATAAGCACCTACCTAGCTACGTAAACAATTGTAGTGTGTGGTGTTACACTTACACTGATCTGTGCTCTTGCATAATAAATGGCACACAAGAGACGCAGTGCACACATACTGACTACTTCTTTTGTTTACTCAGTTTTAGGTGCTAATCAGTGCACTAAAACCCAAACAAATATTCATTACCTGCAGTGCGGAAACACAGACAATTAGATTTTATCCGATTTAATATATAAATTATATTATATATATCGCGGTCTGAAAGGACACCAGTCCAAAATGACACCGGTGACTGAGTTTAAAAAATGTCACGTTAGGTATGTGTTAGTTATTATTGTGTTAGGTCAGATTAGATTAAGGAGATTGCCTAGCCATTTCAGCCCCCACTGCTATCATTTTGCTTAGAGGATAAAAGTAGGGTGGAAGAATAAGAAAGCGATTATGTCACACGTTGCGTATAATTAGTATTTAGTATGCACAGGGTGTGATGTAGTAGGTAGGACCTTCCTTAGCTCAATATAAACAATATCACTAATATAAATATAGCACACCAATGTGATAATGAATTAATTAGACATGAGTCTTAATTATGAATTAATAAAAGAACAATAGAGCTAAAGCATCTCATAATTCACGCAATCCCTTTTCTTGTCATGATTTGCGAATCCTTTTAATGTTGGCCAATGTATGACTTAATTATTTAGATGTGAGGAAGTGATTGCTTACACCAGAGGAAGTCTCTAACCGCTCCGAGGATGAGATTCGAGCAGCCTTTCTGGATTTTGCCCCCATTCGGATAGAAGTCGACGTGACCTGATTGAGAAACACACATGAAGTACTTTAGAATTGATTGTGGGTGGCGGTCGGGTGACAAGAATGCTAATTATGCACTTCTAGAATCAAATCACGGACTAAGTGTTCCGAGAGTGAGATCAGAGTTGCAAATGAGCACGCAATCATAAGTGTTTTTCGGTGATGGCACAAATAAAGTTAAGCAGCGCATGGATGTGGAAAGAAAGACGAACCCATGGGTTGCCAGCTGCCCAGTCCTCCGTAGATGAGAGACTCTCCATTTGAGTGGATCACATCCACAAAGTTGGCGTCCGTCGAGTCCAGGCGCACTCCAGGGTCATAGCCCTCGAATAACGGTCCTGCAGGATCCAAACCTTTTCCACGCACAATAAACCATTACTAACCATACATCATGCATACTGCATACCTACTATTATTGTCATAATATAAGCATCCAAACACCGCACCGTATACGTTGCAGTGTAGGGCCTTTGCAAAATTATGCTAATGTAATAGCATGTAAATTAACCGTCGAAGTCATGGAAGGATAAAATCATTTTTAAGTCTTTGGCAATTATCTCTCTTTTAGAATTCATAGAGGAATAATAAAAGAGTGTGTGGCATGTTTGAATGGGGGGTAATTAAGAGGTAAGTAAAAATGCTGATGATGAAGATATGTTGGTGGTTGTGTACCGGTGATTCTGGAGATGTTTCTGACTTCCTGGCCGGTGAAGGCGGCGACGTGGGCGCCGAGAGAGAAGCCGATGAGATGAAAGTCTTCGGTGCGACTTCCGAGTCTCTCCTTCAGCCACAGAATCAAATGGGCGACCTACAAACACACAAGAAGACAACAACATCACTTTCTAAATTCATTGAGCGAGCTGAGAAATGTGAGCACAATGCAATCAGCACAATGCAATAGATAAATAGAGTAGCTACAATGGATGGACTTGAATTGAATGCAAGTCAGTTGAGCGACTCAGCCCAGTCAACGCAGTCAAGAACACTCCATTATAGATAGAACCATTGCAATCCTCATCCTTTCAGCCTGACAACAATCCTCTCTCTCCTAACTACATCTCATCATCATCATCCTCGCTCTTCTCCCACTTACGATTATTTTACACTTACTCAACTCACTATAGCTGGCACGAAGGAAACTACTCAGTCAGCACAGGAGTAGGAGATGCATGCATTGTGCTCTGAGGAGACACTGAGAGGAAAAAGATCATTCTAATTCCAAAGGCTTCTATTGGATTCCCTCAAAGAAAGTCACTCAGAGTCAACTCACAATTTCCTTCGCTCTTCCGACACACAACTCTGCCATTATTTATTATTATCATTTACTCTCTCGCCTCATCCTACCTACTACGACTACCTACATCCATTCTCTGCATCTCACCACTCCATTATTATCCCTTGTCTACTCTCTTTCTTCTTCTTCCTCCTCTTAAATTATCTCTTTCTTGCCTTGTCTTCCACTATCTACGCACGTAGATAGATATAGATAACTATCATCCTCTAATACTAATACTTACATTAAGCCTCACTTCATTATGAGTAGTAACCTCCGTCAGGCTCACACAAACTCTGCTCCATTCAAATATCCCAATTCCCAATTGCAAATTTGAAACGCATTATTATTATCTCCGCGTGCATATAACTCGAGAGAATATGATGACAACAATGAGAGAGTCATTTCAGTGACTTCTCTTTATGGCAAAAACGTCTTCGCGACGACACACAAAAGTATCACTAACACTTTTCTGCCGTAGACGACTTCAAGATTTTAATGGCAAATTGTGACGAAAGCAAACACTCAAAATAGGCAACGAACAGGTACATGTAGCGGCTATGTACAATAAATCTATGCATACATGAATGCTGCATTGCACTCTACGGTTCAGAAACAATCTATTTTTAAAGGTTCCTTCTTAATTGGTACAGGCACCCACCCAACCCAACCCAAGCCCATGAATAGACTTAACACACATTTGATTTAACAGACTATTCTTAACTAACAGCCGAAAGTGAGAGAGGATGGAATTGCAGACAGTCTCATTTCTCTCGCAGTTTCTCCATCACCTCCTCACTCGTGTAATTGTAATTGCACCTACTACAGGTAGGACAGGAGGACTAATTAAAAACGTGTTTGTAATACTAATGCTCTTATTAGCAAGTACATTAGCGAGACCAAAGTAATGACGCTGCGACTTTATGAGAAACAGGACCACCGCCCGACTAGAATTACATTACCTACTGTCGTACATTCAAATAGCACTGCATCAAAATACTCCGACTCTAATGCACATGCATAGATTAGAGTGACTATGAAATGGAAATAACTTGTTGCTTTTGTATAATTGTAACTGTTAAGAATTAGTCACTGAAATAAACTGCTTTTCATTCATTCATTCATTCATTCATCGATATGATGATGAATATAGTAGTTAACACTTTGACAGTAACAGCAGCTAACTACCGTGTATCTCGAATTACTTCACCCCCCACGGGTGAATTTTTGTATTTTCGCGAAATTTTGGCCACGAATACGAAACTTACATGTAATTTACACTCCTAATAGTTGCTATATTTTCTACTATATTTTCGCAAAAAAGGGTAAGGTGAAACAATAGTTCACCCGGTCTAATTAATTCGAGATATACGGTATAACTACTAAAAATACTGTTATGCATTAATGCATTATCATAAACAGCTGAAGGTAGGGGGTAGGGCTAGGGTAGGAGCTGTACCTGGTATCTATCCGTCTGTCTGCTTGTCGAATATCAATGGATATTAATATCCTAAGTTAATTAGTATTGTCATTTTTAGAATCTGCTAGATTGCTTTTTATAAATAGCAATCTGCTAAAATAAAATTAAACTATATAGTCAATCAAATCAAAACATTTCAACTTAATTAAAAGACAAGTTCGGATTCTGGATATTCTTATTTAATTATATATGGACAAAAGCCTGAAGTGTCATATTAAACTACGCCAGTAGAGCTAGTAGGCAGTGTACATATTATTATGTCTGTAGCTGCTCTTCGCAAACTGATTGTATTATAATTAAACCATCTCAACAATGGTTGGTGCATCATATTCTTAGCCTGAAAACGTAATTCAAACTGTTCCGTAAACTATTTTGCCAAGCAATTACAAGTGACAGTAATTCCTGACGGACTGTAAGATACGAATGAGGTGGCGATTCCTGTGAGTCGCTGTATTTCCATTTGGTTTTGGAATAAAAGTCAGAGAGTGCATACCTGTTTTCCAACGAGGCGGGTGTTGGCGGCCGCCCGAATGTAATTGGGCGTAGAAGCCCCGTTTTCCCAGTCCACGCAAATGACGTTACAATCCTCCTGCAAGAAATTCCAAAATAAATATTCTTATACATAATTAAATAATTTCTCTTGTTTCTTGATTAGCAAATGTTTTCTCTAATTCAGGAGCAAGGGCATAAAATTGGGCAAATCTCTATCTGTGGGAGCGTTGAGTAGGCAATGCTATAGTCCTCCCTCTTAAAATGAATAAGCGAAGAGGATTGAATTAAGCCTCAGAAAGGGAATCAATGGCAATCTCTAGTCAATTAGAAACTAGATTTCTTTTGCTGTTTCGCTATCCGCCAAAAACAGGACTCATCTTCATCTAGCAGTTCTAGCATAATATCATCTAGTACATATACATAGATAATTTAGATAATTATAATTCCTACACTACATTGATTTCTGTATAATCGAAGAATTCGCACATAGCAGAGGTCTAACCTATAATGAGTGCCTACTTATCATATGCCTACTACCATTGGTAGGTAGGTACGTTATAATTAGGCTACAAGCAGGTGCATGTAGTAATCTGTAATAGCAATAAAGATTATAATAATATTATTATTGCTGTAGCTCACTCCGCTACCTATACCATACCTATCTCATTTACTGCTCGTGGTCTTATTTGTTAGTCTTGAGCTTGACTTTAGGTAGTTGCCAGCAGAGCAGGCATGTGTGAGGTTTATGTGTGTACAGTGCCGAAGGAGCGTCGTCCTAAGATAGCTCAGCTATGAAATAGTTGCATGTTCTTTCGTTATGTCGATAGAGACTGCAACATCTGCACACGCAGAAGATATAAAAACATGAGCTAAAAAGTGGATAGCTATAATAATGTGGCTCATTGCTAAAACGGTTCTGCCATGCAGTTAGTTGGATGGAGAGGAGTAAAGCAAATAAAATGTGGATGGATGGAGATGGAGCTAGAGAGATATCGGCAAGGCAAATGTACAGTAAGAAAAAGAAGAGATAATTCTCAGCTGAGGAGGAACACGGCGAGCACAAAGGGCTGAAGATGGGCAGCTGAGAACGATATCATATGATCGCTGTAGATTAGAACTACACTGCTCGAGATTCACAATTATCATAGCTAGCTATTGGATGTGTGATATGTGGCTATGTCTTGTAAGTTGTAGATGCTTCTGTAGTATAATCGTAACTTGTAGTTGTCTTGTAGTGTGTGAGTGTGAGATGAGATGAGAGTATGAGCGAGCGTATATGGGTCATGAGTCTCACGTCGCCCCTCACTCAACATCAACGAAATCTCCATCCAACGACGTTCTTATGTAAAAAGATGCACTCGTTTTTCGCTCTACTGACCTTTGGAAACCTGTTCCCTCACTCAACTCTTCACTTCTTCCACTGAGCAACGAAGCTACCCCACGCTACCCCATACTACTCTCCTCTCCTAATCAACTTACTTGACTCAACTCTTCTCACATCTTCCACATTATCCACATACATCTACTCTATTACCCATCCACCTAATCCACCATCATATCATCTCTCTCTCCTCTTTCCAACGAAACCAAGTAAAACTGAAGTAAGTCTCAGCTGGTGTCGTGTCGACGCTACGCTACGCAGTCCGAGTCTTAAGTCTTAACTGTCTTAAGTTTGTCTGGATGTGCCACCCACCCACGAAACCAGACAGACTCGCACTCAATTAACGCTAAGGCCCACTTGACGAAAAAGTCAAGCAAGAGGAAAAAAGTAGGAAAGAAGAGGGACGGGTGGCTAATTGACGCTAATCGTGCTAAGAGCACTCGTTAGATTAACTCATGTGCATGATGCACTGCAGAGTCTGCCGCAGAGTTAGGTTAGTTAAAGTTAAGTTAGGGGAGTAGAGTAGGCTATCAAGCAGCTGTTCTGTATACCGTTGTGTTGTGTCAGTTGTGTTTGCTTGCGCCCTGCCACGTAACAGCGGATAACCATCAATATCGTCTCATATATAACACACTGACACATAATGCACAAAATGCACGTATTATCTCTCTCTCTATCTATCTACCTCGTAACAATAATAGACTCGCTAATAAAATAAGATTTGATCAGATCAGACTCAGAACTCCATTACACTATCTCTCTCTCTCTCTATATACTACGAGCAAATAAACAACAATGATTTAACTTGTCTACCTGCCTGTTCCTCAATCCATTACTACATTTCATACCTGTTACGCTGTTTTGTTACAAATGTAGTGGCTAATTGCCCTAATCGACATTTGCCTAATGCTCTACCAAGATAAACATTTGATTCTATTCTCATAGTCCTTTTTTTGCACACTCTGCGATCAAGATGCTAAAATAAAATGGAGTGAAAAGAAGGGAACGTACGACGGTGAGGAGAGCTGCGCGCATTTCATAGGCCCACTCCCGGGAACAGGTGGATCCGAATCCGTGGATGATGATCTTGGTCGGATTTGAAGAGTTGAACACGGAGTGACCGATGAGCGTGTAGTTAAAGAAGGAAAAGACATCGTCACTCTTCCTCGTGAACACAATGAAGCGCGTGTCGATCTCCTCTGGAGAACTCGGAAGAATGTCCAGGTAGTCGAAAGCTCCTTCATCCCGGAAACATCCTAACTCGCCGTAACACACCACCTCCTCGTCGCGCTTCACTCTACAGTAAATTAGTCAGGGACAATTAGCTCCTCCTTTTTATTATCATTGTCAGTCCTTCCCCTCGGCGCTCCCGGGGATTAAAGTAGGTAAATGAAAATCCCTAAAAGCACTTCCATGGACTACAAAGCAAATCTGGGAATCGAGTGGTGGGAAGAGGACATCAAAAGTTGGAAAATTGGAAAATGAAGGAAAATTGTTTTTGCATCCGTCGATGCGTCGCTTGTAGCTGGAAAAATGACTCCATCAAATAGAAAATGATCTCAACAAGAGGCTATAAAATTATACAAGGGATGGGCATCATATATGATAGAAGAGGAGAAAATGCTTTCTCGGAGAATATTTAGTGAGAAAAAGAAAATAATTAAAAGAAGATGGATGGGAGTATAGGAGTTAGGAGTAAGATGGAAATGGAAAAGTGTTTTACCGATGGTTGAGTTTGCGCAGACTCCACTCGCGGACACTTTTGATGACAGCGCGGAGTATTTCTTCGTCATGGACTTCATCGTCGTCGAAGGCTAGAGAGGCGGTGGAGAGGAGGAAGAGGGAGAGGAGGAGTACGGAGAGGAGACTAGGGAGGAGGGAGGAGCTCCGTGGTGCCAACGTCTGTCCACATCCAAATAATTCACTGACAGGAATGGAGCTAAGCGGAAGTGAAAACATCTCTTTTCATTTCCCCATCACATGGTCGTAGGCCGTGGTGTGGCTCCCCTGGACAACTACTGGACAACACTTCTGGAGACAGAGAGAGAGATGAGAGAGCACCGTTGATAATTTCTGAACACACAACAACAACAACCACAACAACTGAACACTACTGAAGAATCTTTTCGGAGAGCAGTAACAGGGGGACACTGTATGGACAATTGCACTGAGCACAAATGAAACAGATCAGACTCATCACGGACTTTTCCGCCCTCACAATGAACAGACAATGAGAAAATGATGTGAAATGAGATGAGACGCTGAGAGGGAAATGCCGCCGTGCGTTGCGTCTATTTATACTAGCAGAGCAGCCACTAGTAGTAGGTTATAATTTATGGTCTAGTTTCGTGTAGTGCCTGGATGTCCGTGAGTCGGTCATCGGTGCGTCGTCGGGAAGAGCCAGACGAGAGGAGACAAAAGGCAGACAAACAAACAATAAAGAAAGGTGAGTGAGTGAGAGAGCCGACGACGGTGGGGCTGAAAACCGGTTGGCTAAAAATACCCGCAGATTCACAAGTCCATATTGTTGGAGACAGAGAACGATCGGCGTCGACTGTTGACGTGAGGGAGCCGACGGCACTTATTGACTTGACTTGACTACTCTATTTCTTCTCGCGCACTGACTCCTCACTACTCACTCACGAACTAGTACTCACTAGTCACTACTCACTCACTGGTACTGTGGTACTCATGCACTCGGTCGAGCCTCATTTTCTCACGGGGGAACAACGTCCAACAACACAGCACACGATCTGACTGAACTCGCACCATGTGTTACTTAAACTTACTTTACTTCGTCAGTCAGATTTTAGTGGGGCTGCTGTTGTCATGTCTTGGCTGGGGGTGGGCTGCATCGGCATCCAGTGGGGGATCACGACGCTCTTATTAATTCTCACTCACATGAACAGAAAGGCTCTGTCTGTCTATCTCACAATTGCCAAAAGAGTCAAGTCAACTAGACGAAGCACAATCGCCGAGTTAAAGTAGTGAACGAGTTTCTCGAGTGCCCCCGGGACATGCAACTGTGCCCATTCCCAACAACAATCGCCAACAATCCTCTTAAGAGCAAAAGAGCCTCTTCTAACACTTCCCTGCCCCTGCCGTCTCTTCAGTCCACTTCCCGTCCCCTCAAACTTCCCCCTCCGAGCCAACCCATTGAAGACGACGACGACTCCTTCCCAGCCTCCCACCCCCTTCGCCTCCTCCTCATCAGGGGCTACTCTTTAGAGGCACCCGCAGTGGCTGCTGTGGGGCTGTGCTATGGCTCTGGCTCTATCTTCTTGGCAGAGTGCATTACTGTTCTTTGGCTGAAGATGTGAGACAGATGAACTCATCTCGTCTCAATCATCTTCAACTTTGACCTTCACAACGGACCCGTTTTGGCTACAGCTCCACTCACCGTTCCTCCCATTTAAAAAAAACATTTTTATAGCTCTCTTCATACTGTAGTAGTCATTCTGGCTGAAAGAGCGAACTTTTTCTATTGCATTATTACTCGACTGCATCAATTCCACTCGAGACTGTGTACCTACGCACGCTGCATGCATGTGTACCAACCATGTACATACATTAAATAAAGGTACCTCGAACCTGATTACCTGGTGTGGTATTTTATGTGATATGCGTATTCAATATTTTCGTCTTTGCTCCCCAATCACTTTGTTTTACACACTTTACACAATAATTATTTTAGCTCTTAACATATCTAGGATTTTAATTTGATGCAGTTAGGAGTGGTGTCTAGTTTAAACTCTCAAAACGTCTTCTCTCGTTAACCGCTAACAGCAGAAAGCGATCAGGACGTTGCTTTTTCTAAATATTTACCAAAAGGATATTTATGAATTATGAATTGTAGTGCGGAGGGGCGGAATCCAAGATTCGCGGTGGCTACCTATATCGAGAGTTCGACTTCTTTTTCGAAAAACTGAAGCGCCGAAGTTTCATGTACGGGTAGAAATCGGCGTGTCAGCCGACTACTTCATGCAAATGCAAAACATGTCACAGAATTCATGCTACTTCTCAAGAAATACTTATCCGATTTTCATGAGAATTACATCTATGACCTCGTAGCAAGACTAGCAACCTAGATTTAGGATTGCTTTAAAAAAGAAATAGCAACCCGTTGCAGTTACTTTTAGATGCTTTTAGTCTCTAGGAATTATAGTAGATGTCATTCTCCTGAAAATCGGAATTATTTCTTGTGAAGTAGCGAGAGTTCTGCAGCGACTATTCACTCCACTTATTCACGCGTTAAATTTTCATACACTTAATATTATTATATGACAGGAAGTACGAAACCGGAGTTCATTCGATGTTGACCAATAACTTGTCTTGCCTAATACTATTATTTAAATGAATTAGTAAGTATTTTTACAATAGTCGGGGTAGGGGCACGGCGGGGCCATGGTATCGTCTCCGAACATCTTTAACTTGGACTAAATATGTCGGCTGATAGGGATTTGGATTTCTGTTTCTACCTTACAACCTCAATAGTGTCACAGGTACGACTTTGTGCAGTGACAGTAAGTACTATGATGTTTACTACCGACACAAGGAGTTTGGGCTTTCCTTGACCTTTCCTCTCCAGAGTGCCATCAAGAGTCAATCGCTACATGTCAGCCAAAGGCACTGATGATTATAATGGACGTTTTCACGGATCAAATACGCTTAGTGGTAGTTAGGAGTAGGTTTGAAACATCAGGAAACAATCAGATCGTACGAATTCCATTTAGTAAATGCCATGCAGTATAATTATAATACATGTAACATTAATTGCTTTTTTTTCTAAATAAATAGTTACTAACTATAATACTATAAGTGCATAAATTGTAGTGCCGCCGGGCAAGAATTGAAAGTCGACGGGTAACAGTTACTGTGATGTTTACTAAAAGCATTGCCATTAAAATAAGGCTTAATAGACACCAACGTAATCATTAATCATAGACATTTGTATGGTGTAGTGTACTACAATGGAATAGACAGTCTAACGCAGCGGAAATATTTCATATAAAAAATGTCCATTATAAATATTGTGCATTTTGTTGACAAATTGTGTTTTGGATCTTGGAGCCTCCTGAGAGCAAAGGAGAGAAAATAGGAAGAAAAGCCCCTAGTTCACACTCCGTGCACGGACCATAGACCTCTCTATAGTTTAGCTATGCTATAGCATAGAGCCGAGGTTGGAGGTGATTGTTAGGAAGAGGTGAATGTTGACAAGAAAGTACAACGACAGACATGAGTAGAGTAGGTTAGAACTAATATGATAATTTATTATAATTAACAAATAAATAAATAGACGCTTTTATTAGTGAATGTAAATAGGAGGCGTTTATTGAATTCTAAATGCTTAGTATTCGTCGTAGTCATACTTGGAGCCCGTGCCGGGGCGCTGCTGGGGTGGCCCAGGGTTCACCACGGGCCTTCGCTCACTCAGAGGGATGTTCACTTGCTCAGGACTGAAGAAAACGTTTTTCTGCGGCACTCGGTTCTGGCCGTGTTTTTGCACAAGACGAACATTCGGGTTGGAGTTGGCGACGGGCCTTTTTGGCGGCTCCCCGCTGGAACTCTCGTCGGGGGCGTCGTAGGGCATCATGTCCACGCCCACTGAGTAGCCGTCTGGGTAGTAGCGGTCGGCGTAAATCAGCGTCCCGTTAGTTGCATGAGCCTCCTTCTCGTTGATTGGACGATACAAATACTCATTCACAAAGTGGAACTGGCTGGATTGCTTGCAGATGTTGTCCGAAGAAGGCGGCACACAAATCAAGTGCACCTGCAATCACAAACAATTTCAACTTTACAACCCTTGCGCCTTGCTAAGTCACAAAGACTAATGCCCTTCATAAAAACAAGCAAGACAGGAATGACAATGACTTGGCCAAAATCGAGGATAGGCATCATTGTGAGTCAATTGTCGAAAATTATATTTTTCAATGTCAACAAAACAGGATTAGCCATTAGTCGGTTAAAACAGATTGCATAAAACTTGAGAGCATTGCGTCCCAATCATTATCAAACAAAATAGAGTGGACACCTGAAAGGGAAAGATTGCTCTGCATGCATAATGTAAATAAGTATTAAGTATAGGGACACAGGGATAATTACGTATGTTCATTTCGTACCTGGTGGAATGCGAATTGGTTAGGGCAGAGCCAGGAATGTTTCCCGCCGTCCTGGCAGTAGTGGAACACTTCGCAGTTGAGAGTGTCGTCTGCGTAGTATCCATCCTTCTTGCCTCCACATTGGAACTTTGAATTCTGAAAAATCAAAGAGAACAATTATTTTGACGCTGAACTTTCCAAAGGGTGTCCTAATGAATATGGAGTACGGCTATTATAATAAGTTGAGTACATAGGGAGGGAGAGGGATGCGAGTGACGACGTACCTGAAGAAGGAGAGTAAGTCTGTCCGGCTCCTGCTCTTCTTCGTACAACTCCAACTCTTCGCTGGAAGTGAGCTCCTTCCTCGGCGGCTGCTGCTGTCCTTGACGCTCCCTGCCCGGCTATAATCAACAAACACACACACAAAGTTAGTAATTGTTACTGTGTTGATTAGTGAGTTCTCCTCAAACAACAGCAATAGCTGATACTGACGAAGAGCAACTGATTTCTTTGTTACACTACACTGCACTACCTACCTACTTAATTAATTAGATACAGTAAAGTAACGCAGTCATAAATGTAATCAGCTCATCTGCAACCACTGCTCTTAGATTTAACAATGTTATGGGTGGATGATATGATCGATGCTCTTTATCTCCATCATCATCATCATCATCAACAAGCAAGTGCTCTTGGCGAGAGAGGATGTGTGGCTCGAAGGAGCAACGGCAGTGGAGACGGCGTTTATGATATTACATGCTAGACAGACTACAGGAGCAAATTGGAGATGAATGAAGAGATGTAATTGAGAGTGGAGAGGAGAGTATCGGTGATCCGACACGCTCTGCTTCCCTCCTTCGCCTCCGATTCGCTCCACCGTCCACAAACCAACAACAACACACCAGCCACTTTTGAACCTCATCTCACTCAACTTGCACAACTGCCACACAGACAGATTCTATTTACGACTCCACTTGCACCATGAATAAATCATAAGAACAATCTGCAGTCCACTTCTAGTCCTTCAAATCCTAAATACAATGAGCACCAGTACACAACTGCGACGCATGCATTAAATAGATCCGCCAAACGTAATCCTCCACTGAAACCAAAATCCAGAGATTAATTTTATGAGGGACTGACCTTGTTGGCCAAATGGCCGCCACTCTTCACGTGAATCTTCCCGTAATTATTGCCTGGAATGTAATTTTCTTGGTAGCCTCTCGGAGGTCCACCTTGGACGGGGCGGTTCTGTGAGGGCTGATGACTCTGCTGGGGCACATGCTGCAAAGGCTGCACGTTCGAAGAACTCGGCTGCAGTCCCTGCGAGCCGGGACTCTGCGAAGAGGGCTGCGGCGGCGGCGGACCCGATTGCTTGATCACGGGGGCGTAGTGAGATTTCTGGATGGGCTGGCTGTTGCCGCCGCCGCGCTGCTCGTACGGACTCCCATTCCCTCCTGGAGGATACTGCGGAGCAAGGAGAGGCAATTAGCAATTGGGCGTGTCCGCCCGCCCGCCCATTCCGTCACCCGACGAATGAGTCCGAAAAGAGTTTAGAATAATATGAATGGTTAATTTATTAATTTACGTGTTTGATGGGGAGACTGGGGAGGAAGGGCTGCTGCTGCTGCTGCTGTGCGTAGGTGGGAACGGCGAAGAAGACAGTTGCTAGGAAGAGGAGGACTGCTGTGGCGTGTTGCATCGTGAGGCGAAGGAAGACGACTGAAGAGTTGCAAGAATGGCGAGATCTCTTTATATAAAAATATTAAAACTTTCGACTTGGCCCATTTGCCAAAGAATGCGGAAAAATAATTTCACTGCCGCCGCTTGCACTCCTTTTTACACTCTGATTCCGAAGAGTCTTCGATCTTCGCCAACCAGCCACGCCGCGGCCTCTTCCTCACTGCCCTGCCCTGCCTCACTCTTCCTGCGACGAGTTCGCGGCACACGACGGCGCGCCCGTCCCCGCCGCCACCTCCAACTGCACCACGCTCCGGACCGCCGCCGCCGCCTCTCCTTCCGCGTCCTGGAAAACCTCCTCCTCCTTCTGCGCCACGTAGACGTCGAAGCCCCGCTCCTCCACGCGCAGAGTCCCCGCCACCACGAACACCTCGCCCTGGAGAACGGGCTCTTCGGCCACCGCGTCCCTAGGCTCCTCCTCCTCCTCCGCCGCCCTTTGTCGCCGCTCCCCCTCCTCGTCCTCGTCAGTCACATCACCCACAGGACACTGTCGCAGCAAAAAGTCGCCAATGGAAATGACGGAATGGAAGATATTCTTGAGATAGTCTAAGAGGAGAGTTGGAATTGTGGAGGAGGAGTGGGTGGAAGGCACTTGCCCTGGAGGAGGAGCCCGCAAGTCGTCCGTGTCCGTCGCCACGTCCCGCGTCACCACCCGCACCAGACTCCGCTCCGCCCCGCCTCCCTCCAGCCGCGGCCTCTGTCGCGGCCCTATGGGCTCGATGCTCATGAACGGCGTCCTCACCGTGTAGCCGAACATGCCGAAGAAGACGAAGAAGAAGAGTGAGAAGATGAGGAGTGGCTGGAGCCAGAAAGGCACGCCCTGGATCACGCCCTTGAAGAACAAGCCCACTTTGTCCCCCACGTACTCCAGAGGGGCAAACACTAACACCGAGAAACTCTTGGAAATCGCCTCCAGAGGATTCACGTTCCACAAAGGATCCGTCATCGTCGACTCGTAGTACTGCTCACAGCGGTCCTTGTCTGTACACAAATTAAAATTAATCTACTGATCTCATTCAAGGTCAACGACGTTATTTGTTACATAGTTATTTGCATCTAAATCATCACCAACTATGCAAGGTCAAAATATCATCATAAAATTAGCAAGCAATTGATATGCAAACCAGCAACAAATCATGACCAAATGAAGACTTAAATAGGACGAAAATAGGCAGAAGAAATAAAGAGGAAAATGTCCCGGCCCACAAACCACGCACACAAAGCTCATTTAGGAAACAGAGTGGAGAAATTGCTATTTGCAAAGCATAAATTGGCTAAATTATTGCATACTTACATCCACCAAGAGTAACTCGGAAAAAGTAGCCTAACGAGTGAAAGATTCCAAAATTCTCAAAATCACAATCTTTTGGCACTGACTGTGATTGGACAATCTTTGCAAACCCCGAAGCCTTTGCGTCCTGCAAACACGAATGTTCCCAACCGTTCAAAAAATGTGTATTTATTTACAAAATCCAATTAGTCCAAAAACCACTTAAACCTCCCACACAAATCTCAGAAATGCATTTCCTTGAAAACTTTTCTGAAGCCAAGAATTATATTCCCAATTACGGGAAGTAATGACTGTAATCAAACCTCGTAAAGGTCGGCAAATGTCCAAACGCAACTGACAACGAATAAGATGAGGAAGGAGTAGAAGAGCATATGCATCGGCGTCCTCGCCGAAACTGTCCGCAGTGAAAGAGTTAAAATTAAAAATATCACAATCGAAAGCGTCGACAGCAGCAGCCAGAACTGGAACACGAAAAGGACAATATTCTCATCAGAAAATGACAAATTATGGAAAGACGTAGAAAGTGTGTACTGCAGGAGGCAGCGACTGACCTTGATGCTGCAGAAGACCTCCAAATGGCTGGCATCGAACTCAAAAGTCCCCGATGCGGGGGGAGGAACGACCTTTATCATATTCGAGAAGATGCGGTCCACGCTAGTTAAGTAGTGCTCCGGGCTACTGCCGCTGAGAAAGTCGGAGAGAATGGCCATGTCCTCGTGGAATATTTCTGCTTGCAAGTCCAAAGTGATCGCCTCTCCTGGTCCAAAAACGTGACTCTGCCATCGTCACATTCATTCATTAGAGAATAAATCAAACAATAAAACGGGGACAACCTACGTCTACTTTGTTCAACAATTGCTAACCCACCCGAACATTCATTTGTCGGAGAAGAGACGCGACCAGTCTTCTGAGAAAGACAATTCCTTTGTCTTCGGATTGATCCTTACTGATAGACGTTGGGTTGCTTTTACCTACGGGTTTCTCTACTGCTCTGTTCAACGACTCACTTAAATCTAAAAAATCAAATTCATTATTCAACTAGAAACGTATCACATTGACTTAAGTATAACCCTGACTTTTCCCATTCTTAAATTATTTGTACGTTCAGCACTTACAGAGATACAGATATCTAGGTATAAAGTGTAAACAAGAGCCAAACACACCTGCATGATAATTTGACTTTGAGTCATGTTGGTATGAAGCCATATCCATAAAGTCCACGTATGAGTCCCCAGCACTCCCATTTAAAAAAACGACTATCCACAGACACCACCACATCCTGTAAGCAATAAATTACCAAAGTCATGTCAAGTTATTGATCAATTGATGCGAGTAAAAGTAATCAAATCAAATAAATGGCATTTTCTGGCGATATGCGGGCAGGATGTAAAAATATTTACACTATTAAAAAACATTAATTAAATGATTGGCAGATATAGTAACAGTTTTATTTCCTGAAGTTAGCAAAATATTATATAAAGTTAATATTGCAAAGTTAACAGTCAATTATAAAGATTATGCTCAAATTTGAATTATTCGGATAGTAGAGTCCGATAGTTCTTAGTTTTGGTGCCCATGACCATGTCTTCAGCAGTCCCTTCGTCCAAATCCCCTATAGCGTCAATCATTTCCCTAATCATTGTGGACTTAATGGCCTCTTTAAGCCACAGTCGTTTTAGGTCTTTGCACACATGCTTCAGATTTTCTTCATCAGTCACCCACTCCACATTTTCATACTCCACGTCGAACAATACCAGCGGGTATTCCAAAGCCATTCCATAATTTGGTTTCCTGCAATATCACAACTTCGATAAATTTTGCTGTCAATTACAACAGTTGCATACAGAGTACACAAAAGACGTTGTTAATACTTACGGCTGATCTAGATTATTAACATCCAGGAGTTTGGACACAACGTTTGGCTCTTCCTTCCCAACTCCAATCAAAATGAGTATGGAAATTATGCATCGAATTTGGTGCCACAAAAAGCTTTGTCCCACCACAATAACCCTAAGAAGCTTCTCATCCACGGACTCAACGCTCACTTGAATGATCCTTCTCATAGTCGTTTTCTTACCGTCGCTTTTGCAAAAATTACGGAAATCGTGAGTTCCTTCCAGTAATTTCCCTCCCTCTAACATTTTCTAAAATAAATATTAAGATTAATGCAATTCCTCAAAAAAAATAATAAAATAATAATTGTACAACCTAGCAAGTAATTGGAGCAAGCAATAGTAAATCTCTGATATAAATATGCTATTTAAATAAGGACCTGGACATTGAGGTTGGACTTTGGAAGAAAATATTTATATGTTCTACGGATGCAGTCAAATCGAGCTGAGAAACTATCGGGAACAGGTGCCCAAGCCAAAACTCGGATTTCTTTGGGAAGGACTCTATTCAACATTTTACAGTAAGGTAGCTCAATCGTGTTTTTTCCATTGCTTCGCACATCCAAAGATATCACCTAAACAAAGCAGTAATAAGTGTTAGAAATATACCGTGTGTATTTACATATACAGACAATCAGTCAATGACGGATCGGAACAGCTTCGTAGATTAATCTACGTAGATTTCGACGAACATTGTACCAGAGAATTAAAAGCTCATTTTAATAGAATCAGGAATTCAAGGAATTGTCACTTCGAGGGGCGACTAAGTAATAAAATACAATTTAATTAAACTGACTGAGGGAGGAAACATGAAGCCAAATATTTACCTGTGAAAATGCAGAGACTCCTTTGTCAGTTCTACCACATCGATGATAATTTGATGTGGCCCTGTCTTCTACTAGCTTAGTAAGGGTCAGAGCTCTGAATAAGTGGTCCTCTATGGTATTGTTACAATCTTCTTGGACAACAAGGCCTTGGTAATCCCATCCGATGTAGGTTACTTTCATCGCCACATGCCGCTTGCTCTGTCTGAGATGTCCAGGGAGCAAAACAAATGCAAAGTAATTATTAGTGAAGCCTTTATACGTCTACAAATTTTTTCTAATGACAAATGGATCACATTCAGAACTTCTGAAGAAGATATTAAAAAAATCGAATAAAAATCGTTACCCGGCAAAGTTGAAAGGTCGACATTGTTTCCGCTTCTTATTCGCTTGAGGAGAGTCGTCTTTGTGGGCAATGACATTCCTCAGTTGCTTTACATGGCACTTCAATTTTCGAATTTGCTCAATTAGCTCTTCTTTCGAAAGATCGGCGTAATTCTCTTCCATAATTTTAAGATTATCGGTTTGCTGGATGATTAACCGTTGTGTACGTGCATTACATTACATTACACATTAGAAATCTTACAGAAACGATACAATTATTCTAGCAATTTAAATCTAAGTCATGCTCATTATGAATGAATAATGCGTTTAAAGATGAGCCTGGAAAATATGCAGAATTTCAGCGGCTAGTGCTGATTGCTGATGTCATTTTAAATGTTGCCAACAAATGAATGGGCCTAGCAGCCCCTAAATTCAAATTTCCCTCAAGCCTTCGCCAGAAATACTCTTCCGAATGCGAATAGGATCTCCTCTCCTATGCACAAACAAACTGTAAACATTCAAACGGAAATAAAGATCTGACCTGCCTTGCTGGAAGTGACTTCCGAATCGGAGTTGACGATAGTACACTTGACTGAAAATATGGACAGTGCCAGTGAGAATGAAGAGTTGGCCTCGAACAACTTCCTGACGGACAACACTCAGTTTTTAGTGACGGACGACAACGAAGGTGAGTCTCCCAGCCAGAAATCTCTTTTCGTACCGCGAGACTTTGGAATTCCAACTTCCACATCCATTGGCTGCACATTTCTCAGTTTTCTCGTATTCATTCGATGACTCCAATTAGCCAATCCTCAACTCAACTCCAAAATCCAAATTTTTCTCATTTTTCATATAAACACCAATGCTACATTTTCCTATGAAATGATCAAAATTTAAGATAAATGCACTTTTGGAAATTTTGAATTCAATTTATTTCTATTTTGCAATGTAAATGATGCTTAAACCTACTGATTCCGAATATTCCGATTTCCGATTATTATGCTATTCCCATTTTCCCATCATCCCATAATCCCATCGCATTGTTGATTTCCTTAATTAAACTTTATTATACTTTTACATTTATTTATTCAGTTGTCAGTATTTATATACTTAAGCATGCAATGAAGGGCCTTTCATTTAATTATTTAAGTATAATACGAGGAAACCCATTTATTAAATGTTGAATGTTAAATCATAAATTGCGTACAGCGTATGTAAATGATTCTACATTCTAATTTTACTTCAACGTCAACGTAAAAGAGCTACAAATATTTATGAATGACTTATCACTTAACTTATCAACATGAATAATAGCACAGTCAGTGACAGTGACAGTATTAAGAAAGCAAGCATTAATATCATTATGAAAGGGCGCAAGGGATGGACGTTTTTCCAAAACATTCAATTATTGATCAATTGATCGTTTTATTTTTGAGATACAAATAATACAATTAATAATTAATTGTAATACATTTTATTTTCCCCTATTGTTTGATGGGTTTCCGGGTAGGAGTGGAGGAAGTGGGTGCCAACAAACAACAAAAGACTTCTCACAATGTCACAATATTTCTCGGTGCCAACATATTGCCATGTTGCCGTAACAGGAAACCCAACCTTTGTTGGGTTGCACTTTGCACTCTAATGACCTAATGACTAACATAAGCAAATAAATGTTGGCACCGAAAAGAAATATTTTTAAGTCAAAAAAAATGTTGGCACCGAAAAATATTTCCAAGTCTTGTTGGTTGGTACTCCACTCTCCACTCCAACCGGATTGTTTCCCAATTTGGTTTTTAAAGGAGTTGAAGTTGTTTTAAATTATTACATAGCTTTAGTTTTATTATGATTATAACTAAAGATTATGGAATTGATTTTAAAATGATAGTTAATTTTATGTTCAATTGTAGACAGCAGAGATGGAGACGATGACCGACCCACAGGAGTACTCAGGTATTTATTCTCCGCAAAGATCAGGGCCGTAAACAAGCATAATTTCAATTTTTGTGTTCAAGAATTGTCAAAAAATAACACCGTAAATGGCGCGTCACCGGCGCAAGTTAAGTAATTAAGATAATGGTTTCAATTTTCTATAGACCAATGGGCTAATAGGGCTGAATAGATCAGAAAAGCAAAAATCAAAAAAATAATGTAAACTCAATTTAAAACAAATTCCTACTTGTCCGGAAATATTGCATATTATTGTATTGCAACAATTTATCAGATTCCCCGTCTACCTAAAGTTGTTATCAATTCATGAATCTCATTTAGGTCCTCATTTTAATTAATCAAGATGTTGAAAACAAAAAATAACTAAAAATCGGCGCAAAATTAATTGGTTATTATGTTCCTTTACATTATTAGAAAAATCTTATAGGTTATATACCAGTGGCACTTCCGAGTACTTCCCAGCTTAGTAAATATAAAATTTTGTAAAGTGAGCTTACAAAGTATTTGACGTTGACAACATTAAGAACCCTGATTGGGGAAAAAGTCAGCATTATTTAAATTATTTTTTATTTAGATTTTTATTTGTATATGCATACTAAAAAGCAATACAAATATACTAATAAGATAGAAATTCTATCGGGACTGCACAATTGTGCGTAAGCCGATTTGTACCTTTTCGACTATAAATAGATACAGATACAACTATACAACCCTACCTGACTGTCGAGGATCGGCTAGAGGAAATAAATAAATTCAAAGTACCTACATAAGTAGCAGGTAGCCTACGCCTAAGGTCTACGTGGGAATGTAGCCTAAAGTCTTGAGTGTAGAATATAGTGTGGGGTCAAGGATAGTAGATACTCCACCCCCCCTTCCCCCCTTAAAGGATCGGCAAAGATTTCAAAATTGAGGGTTTCGGAACAAGTAGGGAAAA
>JABASI010002017.1:0-21451 GCA_019776505.1 Tomocerus nigrus
ACATACTTTATTTCAACCCTCACGAGTCCATTAGTGCAAGTAGTTAACTTTGAATTAGCAACTCGATTATGGCACAATTTTCTTACTTCCTCAAACTCATCATCAAGAAAACCCATTTTTGCAAATTTCGTCTAAAAAAACGTCAGCATCCAGGAATCAAATCCACAAATATTTATTTGAAGGATCTATATATCTACTATCTATTTCTTTACAAAGATATTACAATCTTCAACCTATATCAACAGATTTGACATTAAAATGAGATTTGCCAACTGATTCTATTCCTTTATACAAAAAATTGTTTAGGTGCCAATTTTATTTTAACTTACCCTTTCAGATGCTTTGACTTTTATACTTACTTTATGTATACAGAAAATATGAATCATTTAGTTTTGATTTTCGATCTCATTCTCATTCACAAAAAATCCTATAGGTAATCATTTCTATGCAAAATAAATGAAATTATGGTGCTTTGTTGCCTGTTTATGGCCAGTTAAATAAAACAGGCCCTTACAGAAAGTAAAATAATATCGGAGAGCCCGACACAACTTCTTTCCTGGGTTGTCATTACAGAAAAGTTTGTATATACATTGTGTCAAATCCTCCTGGTGCTTTTTAACTCAAACCTCACGTGCTGTATGATCTATTATTATTATACCTATTTACTACCTACTATGCTATATTATATAACGGTGCTGTGTGCTGGACTATGTGAGTACTATACACAAACACAGGTGCACAAGTACACAGTACACACACAGTCAAAAGTGTGAGAGTATAGTAGTACTGATCTTCAAGCTCCTATTCTACTTTCTTATGTAGAAGAGTATGTACTCATGACTACTCTGACAGATTCTCAGAATATGAGACTTGTAATAATTAAAGTATCACTGACTATTAAAGAACACACCTGTTAGTTACTAGTAAATATTATTAGTATTTCATTAATACGCTCCTGGCCCTTGTAAACTCAATACTTAAGTATATGATAGAGATACAATCTCGATGTGCTAATCTGCATATAAGATGCAATGTACAAGGCATGTAAATCGTTTTTGCTGCCTAAACCTTTATGGGGCATCAATTATAAATATCAATACCGTAACACAAATAATTGAAATTGAGATGCAGGGCTATTTTATTTCAGATTGAGACTATCGAGAATTTCACACTATAACAAGCCCCTACAGATGTATCCCCTAATTGCAATTTTTACATAAACAAAATATTGAAAAATATACGATTCGCCATAAAATAACAATGCATGTACAAAGGAGACAAAGAAATCTTGTTTCTGCACACAAAATGCGATATTATTATTATGCAAATACTCTTCCAATCAATGAAATGAGCTAATGGATAGTTTTCAGTTTCACAAACTAGGTAAATAGGTTACCTATTTTCTTAACAATTCAGATATATCGTCTACGAGTAAAACTGTAATGCAGTTGAATAAATGGAACCAAAAGTTTTAACTAATCTAAATTGCTCCATTGTTGCCTTTATATACCAAATCTGCACAATAAAAATTAAAAGATTCGATTTAAAAAACTTAGTTTGGTTAATCCACAGGTCTCAGCTCAGACACACTCCCAAATAATATTGTGTGCATATAAAGACATTACAGACATGAATCTTCTACATGTAATCATGATGGCATACGGTGAACCGATGAAGTCTACGTTGTGTACACCACAATGTACACAATCTCTTTCAATATATCTATAAAGGTACTCCAACACCCTTGCGAACACGTTCATGATGTGACAATGAAATTCCAAGAAAACGTGATGACCGAATGATCTTAGTGGCAACTTGCTGTTGAACCTATGCATGCCAAAAATTGTTTGATGCGCACTAAATTCATTACAAATGAATGAACTTGCAGGGTCAATGTAAAAAATCAATCCGCTACATTACATAACTAAGAGGCTGATAACCAGCACTCTAAGCAATATTTCATCGATTTACCTTAGCTCACATCACAGGTACCTGAATCGTTGATACCTAATTCCAGGTTTGCTGGATGATGCAAGATGTTGTCCTGAATGCATCAAGTCAAACCAGGCAGAGAGTAGCCTACCATCGAATTTTTTCTGTCTACAATTTTTCCTGGAGGTAAAATTACTTTTTGCAGACACGATACATTGTATCAGATTGTATTCTTGTGCATGTCTGGAGAAATAATGCAATGATGTTGTGTAACCAGTTGCATACAATAAAATAAAGTCGTCAAGAAAGAACATCTAATAATTCCCATGTGCTTTGCTACGGAAAATGAAATAGAAACGACGCAATATAAACCAGATACATGATAGAGAATTCTTAACAAGGAGCTTAATAATTGTATGTAAATCGTGTATATTCATGTATATTTATTGATGGATATATTCAGAATTAATGATTGATCGAATATGTATGTATTTTAGCTTCTGACATAACTAGTGCATTTGTGGACAATTCTGCAATTAATAAATAACCAAGTCATACTTTGTGATTGAAGATCAGTGAAATCACGATAACAGTAATTATTAATGCTGAGTGATGAGCATAACAAATTCAAGATAATAATTCTCCATCCCAATTACATTTATTATAATTATTATGCATTTCCTTTTAATATTCAATTCTAGTCCAGCATTACAGATTTTAGAGCTTTCGAAAGGCATTCAATGCAATACAATACAGAGCTGTTAGTTACATTACATAACATGTCCTCTAGCATATCATTTTAACAGTAATTTTACTCTCATTTCACAATGTTTGATTGAATCCGATTGAAATTCTCGACTCGCTACACATTTTCACCTCATCAATTCATCATACAATTTGTCTTGACTTTGTTTAATTTTAGATTGGCTCTTCTACACACTTATTTCTTAGTTCTATACATGACAATCTTATTCTTTCTGTAATTAGGTAATAAAGGAGCTACTAAAAATTAATCAATTGATTATTTGTAGTAGGTATGTACAAAGAATACAATATTAGATACAATATATACACATACATAACATAGATTATTTGTAAGCGCCAGTAATGTCAACGCTTTCATTCAAATCCACTATGAACTGAAAAAGGAAGAGACTCTTATTAATGAACCAGCCGTTGATGGGATTCCAAGCTAATAAAAAAGCAATGTCTAATGTCTAATTATAATAATAACGGATAATAGATTCAACACACGGACTTAATAGTTCCGTTTCAATATTCGCAACGACTTCGTTTTCCTATGATTTAATGACCGTCACTTATAGAATTAGTTAACGTATCGCATTTCATACACGATTCACTCACCTGCCCATTCTTATTGTTTTAATTATTACTCTTTTTAGCAGTCTCCTACAATTCGCTCCACATACATTTACATTACGGATTTCATTTAGACGTTAATCTTTGTAAATAGTTTGTATATACACATTTGGGAAAGGTCGCAAATGTCACAATTAACAAACAATAATCACTTCATGTACACTATCAATTACAATCTTACACAATTTTATAACATATGATACGTTAACGTGATGTATAATATATCATTTTTTTAATCTGTAGATAGATATGTCGAAATCAATAAAATTAATATAAAACAGATTCTATCTTCTCTTTTCAACTAACACCGGTGCATAGCTGTACCGTTTTTGTAGGTTCAAAATGCAATTGTATTAGAGTAACCTAATTATACCATTAGATTACCTAATCAATTACAATTTTTGGGAATATTGTGACTTCCTCACACTTTTAATGCAAAAAACTAATCATAACAATTAATAATTGAACTTGGACATGCACATGCACAAGAGTCCTTATATATAAGTAGTTTTATATGTATGTGTAGTAGCACTTCAGTTAAGGACTCTTAACTTTTCTCTTAATATTAACATAATAAATATTATAATTTGCGTTACTTACATGACATATTTAACTTTATTACACTCAATAAACAGTTTTAACTTTTAACATTGATTTGATTGAATAGTTAAAATTACAGCCAGCGCTCCAGCGACTTTTGTCGCTTAATTAAATACTTAAAAATTCATATATCTACGCATCTTTGCTCACTAAAAATTATTTACAATCTAAAAACAGGTTAGTAACAACAACAGTCAATAAAACTCTATTTTCCAGCTGCAAGTAATCATTTGCTAAACTTTTTCAAAATTCCAGTTGCAATTCACTCATTTGTGTGTCAATAAAAATAAACCAGACAGGCACTGTCGTACTGTTAATTTGCAAACCACCATACAATAAAACATTTTGACTTGGCACTCTCTATAGTGTCTAAAATGTAAACGTATCTACAGTCAAACACAATGTACGACGTAACATAAAAATAAAGCCATAACGAGCAATGCTATGCAATGAAAATATTTTCATGAGACAGTTCCGTGATCAGTACGACAATTAAAATGGAAATATATAGATTTACGTTTCAGTACAGTACAGAGTTGTGATTTCTGATGCGTAAAGATAAAATCATAAAATAAAACTAGCCAAATAAATATGATCTTAATTACAAGAATAAATATTATAGCTGTCTGTTACTAGTAAATATAGATAAAACAATAAAATTGCCATAAACAGTATAGTATAATATATATAATAGTACAGTACAGAAAAATGGCTTTCGTATATAAAGACTCTAGTTTCATAATAAACTATACGATAAAATAAAACAACATTGATATTACAATAAGTTATTTTCAGCGTAAAAAAGACCTGCGTTTCGTCACCCATTCAAAGTGCTATCCATGAAATAGCACAAGGTGTTCATCCCTAATTTATATGTACTCAGGTATAGTTTAGACATGCATGAGGTTCCGGAGGTATCTTAAATTCGCACCGTTGTAAATGTAGTAAGGTAGCTAGCTAGCTAGCTACGTCCTAAAACTAATTTATTAGAATCCAGGAAAAAAGATATACCATATTTGAGCCATCCCTTTGCTTTCTATTTTATTAGAGAGCAGAGTATGGCAATAACTTGCTGAAGGAGTGGATTTATCTAGGTCAACAGGTTATATATACAGATAAGGTCAAAAGGTAAGATGATCAATTCCCAATGATAATAATATTAGGTCTAGGTATATATAGCTACCTATATAGGATTAATATACGAGTTTTAGCTAAGTAAGATTCTGTAGGATATATCATTATAATATTATTATTAGCCTAAGTTACATTTTGTAAAGGATTCACTTTATATAGAATTAAAGGTTCAAGGGCTCCATTGCAACTTTCTCCAGCTTGGAGAAAGTTGAATGGTTCGGCTTCAGTAGTATAACTTTGCGAAGGAGGAATTGTCTTTCGTTTACCAGGGTCATTATGCAAATCGTCCTGTCCGCTCTAAAGTTGAGAGAGTTAGTGGAGCAGTTGCAGTTTGCCTTGTTTTTAGATTTTCTCTTTGGAAGGAACCCATATGGTCGGACCAGCCTGTTCCGCTATGACTCGTTTGACACGCTCGTAGATCTCTTCTGGTGTTTCTCCTTGCACGATCGCTGTTCAACGACAAAATAAAACTGTCATTACTACCCATCCACTTTCATCAACATCAGCCGCTTTAAAACTAATCCCAAATTACCAGTGAAATACTCGGCAAATTCCTGCTCCGTTTTCTGAGCCCTCTCAAACGTCTTCCTTGCCTGTTCTTCCGTCGTGCGCTTATTCATGTCCCTGCACAAGCACATACAAAACAAAATCAACATTAGCATTGCCGAAATTATCTCTCAGCCCCGAATTTCTCATCTCACATCTCCGATAAAAATTTCAAATTAATTGAGATAAATACTTACATAATAGACTCTGCGGATTTGGGTCGTATGAAAATGGCTACAGGGTACAGCTGAGCTGCATGCAATCGTTTAATTGCATTTCCACTCACGTCCAGAATACAATGCTTCCCCTGAAAAACATCCGTCTCTAATTACTTTCTCAACTCTCTGCCATAATAATAACTATGCACATACATAAGCCTCTCTCTCTAATCATTTCTCGCTAATTTTTGTTCAGGCATTTCATATTCGGGCCTGGCTACATACAAAAGCAAATAAATCCGTACCTTATCTGCCACATCTTTAACGGCTGCGAGGGAAGTGCCGTATAGATTCTCATTATATTGCCCTGCTTCAATGAACAAATGATTTTGAATGTCTCGTTCCATCTGCTCCCGAGAGCTAACGAAATGATAGTCACGACCATCCACCTCGTATTCACGACGTTGGCGAGTAGTATCTATAATATCCCCAAATACAAGAATAATATTTTCACTAAATTTCCCCAAATTCTACAATAATGTTGACTTATTGTTAATATTTTACTATGCTAGTAAAGTGCCATTCAGAGTAAGTGACTGTATGTAAGTAAGTGATGCTTACGTGGAACACAGCTGCCGAATCTATCAGGAAATTCCGAGATGAGGTCATCATTAATGCGATCTTTCATAGGTCCCAAGATGATCACCGGTCTGGCATAATTAATGGTTGTCTGCTGAACTCCCTCGTACGATAGAACTGCATCTTCACCAGCTACACACAATTTAGTCATCATTAATTCCTCCTCTTACAACATCCAACCAGGCAAAAAACAGCATACTCAAAATCGCTTCTTTCTACACAATAATAATACTGAGCAGGAGCTATAGAAATTCACAGTTTCTTTCAAAGACAATGCAAAAGCAGCTGCGATAAAAGATCAACTGGGAGAATCCGCAGAGAAAACGCAACGTTTTCTTCCGCAAACAATAGAAATTCTCAGCAAAAACACAAAATATCTAACTACATAGGCTGGAGATAACAGATGTTCACAAATAAACCAACTAAATCATACTACAAAATACGACTACGACTACATAGACACACTACAACAAAGAACTACAAATGACAATTAGTAGAAGGGGAGAAAGATAAGAATTTCAATACAAGCAAAATTGGTTCAACACTAAAATTCGACACGCGCCGTTTTCTCATGCATTTACTAATTTCTTTAAGTAGTAAAGGTAGATATATCGAATCAGTAACTTTCTTCTACTTGTATACAGAACAAGGAAGGACACGACTATATCTAACAAATTAAATGACATGCCATATAGGTCATTAACAAAAGTATAACAACATTCCCAAAAATACATTGCAAACATGAACGATTGATTGAATGACAGATTGCGATGGTCAAGTACCTTCTAATCTATCATCTTGCATGTACACCATGTACGCTAGTGTGCAATATGAAATGAAATCACAGAAAACAATTAAACATATAATATTATATCACACCAAAGTCAATTTTTCCATTTAAATGCAGCTATTTTATAAGTAGATATACTTTTATAGTAACATTACGATAGATAATTAGCTAATCATAATAATATATTTCTAATTAAGGTAAGTATTATGATAATACCTACTACCAGTACGTTACAAGGGTCTCCGTAAAAATCAAGTATGTTGTACCACTTGTAATCATTAATCTTTATCATCCAATCATTACTTCCAAATCAAAAGGTAGTTTCACGACTTGCATGAGACTATAATAGAAGGTTAGAAGGCAACAAATAATATTCCCCCAAACGAAAAACAAAAAAGTCAAACAAATAAAAACCAGAAGAAATAACACCACAGCTCATCAAAAGTAGTAGATAACACCGAAAGAAAAGGAAAATTGTTACTTCCACCAGAAAATTATAGAGAAAATAATAAAGACTGGAAACGGGAAATTTAAAATGGCAAAAGAGGAGGAGCGCAGTAATTAGGGAGGAACTTACGAATGCTGGAAGAATCCCCGTCGGGACCAGGAACACCTTCTGTGCACAAAACCACGAATCACCCAAAATAAAACCAATAGAAAAAAATGAATGGAGGATGGAACAAAGTCCAGATGTCAAATCAGCAACAAAAATTCAGCCAATTTATAAAAATAACATTCATAATCAAAAATTAATATAAAAAAGAAACCCACAGAGAACCCATAAATATATAAATACTTGCATGCCTCCATGTTTGGCACATACCAGCCATACAAATCACAAATTAATTTCCATAATATTATTACACCCATTTTTCAGTACCATCCACTCTAACCAACTATACTAACCATTTTCATTGACATGCCTCCATGTTTGGCACATACCAGCCATACAAATCACAAATTAATTTCCATAATATTATTACACCCATTTTTCAGTACCATCCACTCTAACCAACTACTAACCATTTTCATTGCTGTGACTATTTTAATACAGCTCACTTATCATAAAGTAAATATTACGTCGATATTTTATAATGCAACACATTGTTGCAATTAAGTTAAAACTTCATGCTTTAAGGGACACACTATCACATTAATATAATAATATTTGTTTACACAGTACACTACATTTATTTATTTCAAAGTTATGACAAGAAGAAGACTTACGTTCTCCCTCGGACACATCGTCGATATTATCTCGGCTTTTCATAAAAGGGAATTTTCTCGTAAATGAAATTTTCTTCTTTCGTTCTAACGTCGACATTTGCTGAAAAGATTAAAATACAAGCACCGGAAATTACTGGAAGGAATTATACTGGAAACTCAACAGTAGTAGAATAAGATTCTAATAAAATATTTAATAATAATACTACAAAGCTTAAACGTGTAAAAAGGAAAAGCACTATACGATTTGTGCAGGTAAGTAAGTAGTATAGAAGTGTGGTGAGGTGATATATAGAGAAAAGGACACATTGAACATTTGTAGTACCTCGAATACCTTGTTCTCTTGAGTCGGACTCTTTCCTTGGAATTTTACAGATCTGTCGCGAGCTTTTTGCTTTCGCTCCCAACGTTTCTTTGAGGGTACAATGCCCATTCCCTCTTCATGTCCAGAAGCCAAAACTCGTTTCGCCTACCAAACAAAAAGTTCGAAACAGTGAAATACCTTCCAGTCGAAAACTATTCGGGAAAATCGGATTAGTATTCTAGTCCATACCTGCCACCACTCGTCGTCGCAAGCATTTGTGACATGGAGAATGTCACCGAATCGAAAGGCGAGACCTCTTGATGGTAAATTGTCATCTTTGGTAGGATCGAAATCATTAAGAGCTCGGACATAGAGCGTTCGTTTTTGCGACGTCCTCATCAAACTCCCGGACATAACGTGCTGTTTCATATCGTGGATCTTGGCTTCGAATCGATTGTACTCTTCTGCTTTGTGTTGCACGAGCAGTGTCACAGTTTGCCCTGCATTCTATTCCCAGCCACAAACAAAAGGATTATCATTAATTTATTGCTCTTCTGAATTATGTAGAGACAGAGGACAACTCTGAGAGAGAGGAAGAGAGGAGTGGGCATTAATGTAACGAGATATGTAAATAACGGAAATCCTCCAATTTGTTTCCAGCATACCTAATCTCCCCAACCACTGCAAATATGAATTCGTCAAACAAAAGCCTCCTAGTATATACTAAGTGGCTAAGCCCATAAGCCCACTACTCTCTCTTCCTATCTACAGAAACTAGAAACATGCATATAAAATAAGAATAATAAGAATATGAGCTTTGACTATACCTTGAGGGCATGAGCAGCTTCTTCATGAGTAGCATTAGTCAGATCAACTCCATTAACAGAAATTATTTGATCGCCCCTCCGCAGTTGACCACTCTGATCTGCCGGGCCGCCTGCCAAAATGAACGAGATGAAAATCCCCTCGCTGTCTTCTCCTCCGACGATATTAAAACCAAGTCCAGTTTGTCCTTTCGTCAGAGACACAGTTCGAGTCTCTCGTCCCCCGCTCATTTCATCGTCACTCATGGCACGTGGCGTGTGTCCACTTCCACTTGCCACAGAAGTTCGACTCTGACTCCCAGTTGTAGATCCACTCACGGACAGACCGATACGGTCGTCACTGGTCGCAGCTGTCATCATCGTCGTGGGTGGCGGTGTTGGCGTCAGCGGTTTTGGCGGTGGTGGTGTGGCCATTCTCTTGAAATCTGACTGTGCTTGATGAACGGGTTGCATCGGCGGCGGCGTTTGCGACTCTACTAGCATTTGACCCATCATATTCATTGACAGGGGGTCTGGCTTTGTCACAAGAAGAATCACTCGGTTCTCAGTAGCTTTTAAAGTCGCAACCGCCTCTTCGTGAGTCACGTTCTCCAGATTCTTTTCACCTGTCTGTATCCACAAGAAATTCATGCAATATACTGACAATCCCACAAAAAATTATCTTACTTTCTTTTTATATTTTTAGTTAACCATTCCCTTACAATAGTAAATATGGAAATATCAATACGGCAATTTTTTTAAATCCTCCTCGGAGGATTTAAAACGAATACTGTTTTATGAACATAAATAATTCATAAAAAAGGAACTTACTGGAGTGTTTCTCACAGCTACGAGCTTATCACCGACAGCAAGACGACCATCCGCGAAAGCAGCACCACCCTCCGAAATTTTGGTAATGTAGATTCCATTGTCACCCGGTATGTGTTGATTGCCGATTCCGCCGGCTATGCTGAACCCTAAGCCTTTATTGCCCTTTAAAAGCTCCAGCTCCATCGTTCGTGGTCCTAATTCTTGACCTTTTCGCCTCACGTGCTATTTCCCAACAGACAAAACACTATAAACCTTTCAGCATTAACATTATTTTTATCAATTACACCTAAGGAAACTGCTGAAACGAAGGCGGACATTCCTAATTTCCTTTCTGCCGATGTCTCTTACATATTTACAGCTAATAATCACGTTCTCCTTCTTATCTATAACTATAACAGTCCCCTAACTCATATTCTTAATGGCATACTATACTCACAAGACTCATAACTAACCACTTTCTGTCTCTACTAAAACATAGCATCGATTCTTACGAAAGTCTTCATATTATATTTCCTATTGAAGAAAAAGAAGGATTAAAAACGAGGATACTAAAAAGGTATATATGGATATCATTAAGAAATATGGCTCCTCTCTACCTTTTATGTACGGAGAATAATATGCCTTATGGCTACCACTCGCTTTCGGCCTTTCACCGTGCAAATTAAATAAGTCAACAGGACGGCAATTCATAATGAATAACTGCCAGGAACTCGAACCCAAAGTTTCCAGCTAATAAAGTTTGCAGCCTTGAAAGCTCGTAGCAAAAGTCTAAAATGTCCATAATAGTCGAATACTACAGGGTGTGACAGAGAAAGTTAACAAAATTCTTTCACTTTGTAAACGACAGTTGTTCTTGCACAAAAAAGAGAGTATAAATAAACATTCGTCAGTGTTAAAGGATTGGAACCTTTCTCCAAAGAAAGTAAAAGTAAGTAAATTAAAACCATTCATCCATAATATAGAGAATAAAAAATATTTTCAAATGATGTTAAGGGTCAACTAAAAACAAAAAAAGCACACATTTACATGTTGACTGTGAAAATGTTTACATTTTCTATTATCACCGCACCCTGTACATTATTGTTTTTAAAAGGGGGGACGGATGCGGCACTGTGAAGTCAAATCAAGTCAAAGTCAAGCTATTCAATTCATCCAGGTGTGAAATGAAGTGAACAGTTGTCTGCGGGGAAAATCATAGGTTGACTGCTGTGGGAAAGTGAAAAGTCAATATATTAGAGAAAGGAAAGAGAAAAGAGAGAGAGAGAAAAAAGAAAACAGGAAAGGTATTTACCAATCGGACAGTACTTCCAGCTCGCTTGAGTGCATCCACAGCAGAGGCATGAGCTACATCGACTACGGATGTATTATTGACCCGCATGATCACATCTCCTATTCGAAGTCTTCCATCCGTCGCTGCTGCTCCACCTGCTCCGTCAAGTCAACCAATATAATAATAACAACCATGTAGAAAACAAAAGTTACACAAAAAGACACAACAGAAAATAAACTAGCCATAACTAGCTGACAGTCGACAATTATGTCTTAACTCCAGTCCCCAAACCGCTCTTCTTCACCATCGTTAACATATCTGCTGTCGAAATTATATTTGCCCTCAACCCCAACGGCCAATAAACATCTGTCAGCAGTAAAATAAACTAAGCCTTAACTATTGTTAGGCAAACAACTCGCTACATTCTACATTGTTATTATTTGCAATTATACGACAAACGTAGATTTCGACTGGGGTAGTAGAGGGAAAGTGAGGGAGAGAGAGAGAGGGAAAGTCCAACACAGCATTTTCTTATTGCTGACATACAAATGTACATCGTCGTATCGTAGTCGTAGAACAAGCAAGAGCTCACAGATATGCGATAGCTGTCAGAGACTCAAAGTTGACCATCTAATCTTATATTATTGTCATAGACAATTTTCTCAATCCCAATCAGCACTTTCTTCTTCTCGACCGACTTTCCTGCTTTCATCCTTAAAGAAACTCTCCAGTCAGCTTAATTTTATCTAGCCACTCTCTCTCTCTCTCTCTCTCTTTTTCCTTCCCACTTCCTACTATTTGGCTTCTACAACAAAATTGCTTTTTTGTCTCTCGCATTGCTGCTGTCCAACTCTTCCACACTACTAAGTGCTACTAAGTCAATATAGATATAAGAAAATAACACAATCTTTATATATAACAGATATTTGTCATAATAACTATATGACTATATGTATGTGAACGAGTACTACATCTTGTAATATAAATATAACGTGTATGAAGGCATGACGCCTACCAAGGTCGACCAAAAACACGAACTGTGATTTCTACACGCTTTTCTCTTCTTCCGCAATGCACGCTTTTGTCATTCTCCAAACCCTTGTAATTTCCACTAACTAACCAGTAATTCCAATATTTATTCACTAATTCCTTACTTCAATACCAATAAATACCATACACTAAAACTAAATCCGCTCCTTCTAACATCGCCATTGATTGAGACTTTTCCTACATCCAATTATAAACACGGGATCATGGAATCTATAACGCACTACACGTACGCCTCACTTCAATGATGTGTTTCTACCATGCAAAACCTTTCTAAATGATTTAATGCGAGTTATTCTTGTTCATATAGCATTTGGGTTTGGATAATTTCTATAAACAACTTCATAAGAAGCCCTCACATCACAAACCACACAATTTAGAACGCTAACAAACTATTCCATGATTTACTTTCCAGACTTTCTACTCCACATTCTACAAAGTACATATTAATTTGTGGAGAAATTGGATTCTTACCTATCCTAGTGTGTCCTTTACTTTACCTACCTCTACATCAAACTATCAAAGTTTGTATACAGCCTATTATTAACTGTATATCACAATAGACTTACTCAATAATAATAACAAGAAAAAACTTTCTCCTTTCTCGCAAAGTAAATATTATATGCTCTAGATATGCACGCGTCACGCTTCCTACTAAATTCCGCAAAGAAAACATTATTTTCCATCATAAAATCACAATAATATTATAAGGAACATAAGTAAGAAGCCGTGGTGCGTAGTTTGAGTAAGAGCTACTGGCCATTACTTTCTTCCTTGAGCACAAAAGTAATCTAAATCGTAAGTACTTGTACTATGTTCTACGTCTCCTTATCACTCTTTTATACCAACAATGTACCATCACGCTTTTTGTTAATTGCGCAATTTTTCTCGTCGAGTACAGCACCTTATAGCCTTATGTTTATGATATGGCTACATCTCTTAAAGTAGACGAGCGCTCTCCTTTTAATTAATAGGATGTAAAAAGGCTGTAACTTTAAACAACTACTTGCTGTACGCATAAAATGCACATTAGCCTGTACCTGGAATAAGCTTGGTAATGTAAATGGAAGGGTCGTCATCGACATGAGGATTGTCTGTGCCGCCAGCAATGCTGAAGCCAAGACCGGAGCTGCCTCGTTCCAAAGTAATTTCTTCATAGACCCAGTCCTCTTCTCCATTCGTCTGCAAACCAACAAAACATTTATCTCATCAAAAACTATCCCAACTAACTACATACTTAAACATACTATTTTTCTCTTACAGTCCAGTCAAACCCATTCTAATAATAATAAGGCCAAAAAATTGCTCCAGAAATGACGAAGCTACTTCAATGAAAACTTAAGTCAAAGGCAAATGGAGAAAGTACATGTTATCCATTTTTAACTAGGTAAAACCCACCTTCACATTCTGAACACGTACTAACAGTTTGAGAATAATTAACACATTTAAGGTTTCAAAACGATCGCTGAGTTTCGTAGCTTCTCTTACACTACACTACATATAAAAGCACATAAAAGAAGACATTTCCTTTCCCTTACACAGCCTGTATACACACATCATGAAGAAAAATAGAAAATAATATTTTAATTGGTATGCCCATTTCGGAGAGGTATAGTATAAGTAATGCTTACGATTTTAAGAGGGATACTACTTCACTACAATTACTCTGTAAGTTCTAGTTTCAACTTTTATATAACACAGCTCGTGGCAAATTCATTGACGATAACAACGAAAACAAATAATAAAGAAAGAACTACAATAGCAAAATTGGGAAAACAAAACAGAAAGCAAATTCGAAAACTGTACTCTACTCCAATATATTTCTAATTTTATTTACAGAAACTGCTTGTTTCATATTCTGAAAAATAAGATTATCCGTGTTTTAAGTGAACAGCAATAAAATTAAAGTTGCGCCATCTGCAACATGCGTAGTATTAATCTGACAATCTCATTACAAACACTAAAACCACTTTAATATGCCGCAAATGGAAATAGGATTTTGTACAGGAGGAGGATGAATGTTGTTGGTGTAGAATTAATACGTAATATAATAACGGAAAGTGGGTTTTATTAAGTTTCAAAGTGTAATAAAATATTACTATGTTGTTTGTCGTAAAGTATAGGGAGGGATAGTGAAGTATCTGCTGGAGAGCTTACATGTTTCGTTTCTGGAGTTGAGAAGCCAACAGGTGAAAATCCGCCACCACCGCCCCCACCACTAGACTCCAAATCGCCGAGCCGCCAACTGTCGCCTGCAGAAACAACCTGGAAAATAAAACCGCAGGGTCATTAGTCAAATAAAATCATCGCGTAGAGAGCTGGGTGGGTATATGTACAAAATGTACATCTATATGTAGTGTGCAGAAAAGGGATGGAAATTATTTCAGGCGCAGATCGCTTTGATATTGCACGAGTGAGCATGAAAAGGAAAGGAAGCATCAGGGCGAAAATGAAGCAGGGAAAGGTAAGGTAGGTGTTTGATATTCAACGAACCTCAGATGACACCTCTGAGTTGACCGCAGACAAAGATATAACATCTATACTCTTTGCAAAGCGCACACTTTTCCGCTTTCTCTTCCTTGCGAACCAATAGCCCTTGTAATGATTGTCCAAACGACGCAGGCAAATTGAGCACATTCTCTCTGTCCCTACCAATTTACATCTTTCATCTCGGCGAACAAATCCAGCCGAAAGGAAGAAGGTATTCTATCGTGAAGAATAAGGTATAGTATACCCTGTGCAACTTTGATCCGATTTGTAGTTTGTAGTCAATTGGGAAGCATTTAATTACACTCTCTCCTTCTCACTCAAACTCAATAATAATATTCAACACACGAACGAACAATTTCACCTCATAGATTCATTTTCAAACTCACACCATAATATAAAATATATATAATGTGCACCATTTACAATCTTACGGCGAACAAGCAACTTTGTATATGTTACCGTTTGTATTGAAACTCGGGATGGATTGAAACGTCTCAGTTTGCATTAAAACACACAGGTCTTTCCATGCTTTTAAAACGTTGTTAGCTACTAGAATATTAGGGAATGACATTTTTCTGCAGCAACTGAATGTGTACAATCGGAAAAAAATTATAACGTTTTAACCCATAACAGCTAACAGGGTAATTGCTATAATTTTTCCGGATACTGCACATTCAAATCTTTTAGAAAAAAACGTCATTCCCTAATATAGAAGTTAGTTAGCAAGGCTTTAAAAACATGGAAAGACCTTTGAGGTATAATTCACACTGTGACTTTTCAATCCATATGCCGAGTTTCAATACAAACGGTAACATGTATATAATCTCGATTTATGTTTCACAGGATGTTATGCAATGTTACCTTCTCTTTAACCGTTCAAAATAACTTGAACGCCACAGTTAACCCAAGCAGAGTGGAAAGCACGTTATAATATCCGAAATAAATAAGATTCTCGCGATAGGGGAAATAACAGGGTCATGAATATACACTAATCCTTTCTACTAAATCTACTTAAATGGAGAAAACCAAGTGAAGAAGAGAGAAAGGAGGAAAAGGGATAGGACGGAAGAGTCAACCACAAAGTCGCTCTGTCAAGAACCCCGTAATTGAGAAGAAAACTGAGGATAACGTTACTCCAGAGGTGTATCTCAACTAAAAGCTAGTCAACTCAACTAGAGCAATAATAAGAGAGAGAGAGAGTCGCTTTCGGAGAGGTCCGCAGTGAGGCAAAAAGAACAAAACGCCATAAACTAAACTACATTCATCCAGCTTAAAATAGTAACGGAATGCTAAACTCAACTAAACTACACTCAAGGAATAAAACCAAAATACATGTACTACATGGACCTATTTCTTTATAGTCAACGGATAGAATACTAGAATAGAGAGAGAGAGAGAGAGAGCCATAATACTCCAATAGTCCAATACTCAAACATACACAGAGAATACATAGAGAAACAGAGCAGACCACTCACACAGAGAGTCCAATGAAAGCAAGCAGCATGGAAATAGTACAGGACAGGTAAGGAAAGCCAGGCAGTCCATGTCATGCCAAAATCTAGTAGTGTTGCATTGCCATATAGCAAATAGGAACTGTAGACGTACGTAACGAATAAAGATGCATTGCTTACAAACTACCTACAATGTAATAGGAAACTAAACTAGTGAAACTGTTAACTGACTCACTGAGTTACCTACCTCAAAAATTCCTAATACACTCACACGTCTATACATGAGACTTGTGTGTATACAGAGTGAGAAAAAGAGGGAGCGAGAGGATTCTGGCCAAAATAGAGAGACTATTATAATATGTTGCTGAATTACATTAGTGAAACGAACGCGGGTATGGTATCGACCTGGTCTACTGGTACTAGTAGTGACTCTGGCTTCAATTCTATGACAGCCTCGTCTCCTTCTCTTTCCGAATAGCAAATACCCGCTTCTTTGCCTTAATACTCTTTCACTAGACTCTTCTACTTATTTCATTACTGCTTTACATTATTGCCTTGTATGTACATTCTTATATATAAATAAGTACCATTACAGGAGCTATTATACCAACAGTGCCTATGCTCAATCTTTCCGTTTCCTCTTTTTTCCTTTTCCCATAACGCCGCACATTCAGCTTCTCCTCTCTCTCTACATCAAGTTAGACACACTGCGTGTTCATAAAACTTCTCCGTTCCTCCACTCATTTACACTTCACCCTGTAAAAACAACAGTCACAGACGGACAGAACGAAATGTCTTTTCGTTCCTCTTCTGACTATTTGGCTCTGTAATAACATAGTACACCCAAACATATAAAACCTGCGTCTTTACGCCTTCAATTCGGGTTTTTGACTATGTGTCCTTACTTCTTATAGGTATATAAGTATATAGGTACCTATATTTATATAGCAAGCATGATACTGTAAAATGCATACGTATATGTATGAGCACTCTGCCTTGCCTTGGTGGATTACTGTTATTGTCAGATGGAAAAGAAACAGTAGTAGATAGAGCAAGTCAGTAATAAGTGCTTGTGTTACGTTCCGTCAGAGTTAGGTAGGACGACTTGACTTAACTTGTCAGTTTGAATGGACATCCCGCTCGCTCTATAGCTATAAGCTATAGTAAGTAAGTATCTTCCGATCGATACTCAATTGATTCCTTTCATTGCATAATTTAATTAGAGACAAACATAGCATCCCTCCCTCACTCACTAAAGGACACACACATCATGTTCCCTGCTTTTCCCACCGCCTAACTCTAAAACTCTAACAACTAACTAAGCCAAACCAGATACAAAGCCAAAGCTAAATAAATGTCTTTACTCTTCTGTCCTAGTCTGGCCTATCCATTATTGCATTATATAAATACCTACACAGCATACAACATGGAAGAGTACACACCGACATAGCTTTCTCCCATTCACGACTTCCCGATATCTATTATAAACTATTATATAGATGATATACATTTTACCTACTATTAACGGCACACTAAGGCATTGTGTGATTGCATGCACTAGAACACAAACAAACGCTGTCTCTATTAATTGTACCATCTCTAAAATAGTTAGTAGTTAGTCAGCCAGTTTGTTATACTACATAAACTATAGAAGTATATAGGCTATGACTCTATCTACCTACATAGTGCATAATATAAATAGGAATGGTTCATGTTATGTGATGTCCTCCTGTCCTGCCGTGCCTACTCCTACTGTACAATGCTCCCAATACCATAATATAACATTTACAAAGACACACAAAACTCATTTCATGACATGACATTGCATAACAGCAGAAACCTGCCCTGCCCAGCATTATACTCCACCAGCCATCACAATAGCTGCCTCTTCTGCCACGTAATGTGAATTGTAATCTAATGTTATGTTAAGCAATTTTCTAAAGAGACATTTGAATTGCTAGACGCAGCCACCCGCATTTCTTGCATCACTTTTAGCATTCCATTCACTCCGCAACCCGCTATGCTTCGTTTAACTACAAACTAAAACTACTTACTACAGTACTACTATATATTATATGATTAAATAATATGATACATCATCCCATCCGCATCCCACTCAGTCTCAATCCACTAGTTCTACTCATCTACTCGTCTAACTACTTAGTTTTACACGATATTATGTCAAAACAGTTCCGCTCTCATCTATATTTACTACTCACTATGACAGAATACATGAATGCAATTATGATTATACACATACACTATGTGATTGGGAATAGGAAAAACAAATCCCCATCTAGCTTCAACCATTTTCTATCATAACTATAATGTTCAGTCCTCATATTTAATATAGATAGACAGATAGATATCTATTCGATTGATAGTTTGAAAGAGGTAAACTAAGTACTAAAGTAGCCCATGCATAGCATAGCTAGGTAGGTAGAGTAGCTGGCTGATATTATAAGTTAAGTTACGAGAGGCAACCTCAAACAAAGTACAACGCTTCTAGCAAAGGTCGCTTTTGACTTTCCTCACTAATTTCAATCAAAATTCAAACCAAAAGTGATATGTATAGGTAAGGGAATCTAGCGTACCGCACTGTTAAGCTCAAGTAATCAGGCAAAGAGAGAGACAGATGAAACTCTCTGAGCTAACCGAAACCGAACAAATCCCAACTGAACTAAACACAACCACAAAAGTCACTTCATTAAGCTTCTCAGTCCTCTACTTTGACTTTATATTAGTAACAATCTACCCGAACTACCTTCCGTTTAGTCAACTCAATCATCCTTTCAACTATACCCATACATACCTCCTCTACCCTTTCTACTACTCTCACCTATCATACAACTATAAGTAGAATATGAATATGAATCCAATGCCAATAATAGTGCATATACTCTACTTAAACATTACATATTCATATTACATAACTCTTTAGAGACCACTTTCAAACTTCAACTATTATCACTTCATTTTCTGTTTACAGTCCATTCTACCTCATCCATTTTAGTGGTGGCTCAAGAGGTGATTCATTCTACAACTTTTTCCCATTCTTCCTGTTCACATTTCTCACTGAACATTTAAACCTTATAACTTAGCTACTCATTTATTATTCCATTTTAGAAATACTTACAAACAAGTTGCAACAAATCGCATACTTTCTAAATTCAATGCTACCAAAACCAAATCTATATTCAGGTAGGTGCTGCACCTTGCACCACACCAGAAATTGTATACCAATTGTGCAGGTTAATAATATTGTGTGCTACTATTCAACCCTAATAAAAATAAACAATCCAAATCGAAACGAACCCCAGAACACTAAATATGTAAATAGTGAGCAATAGCTATTGTTTAAAAGTGTACCTACAAAGTAAACTACAAAACTTAATCATAATCTTAATACATGTTGTATATGCTGTACGTATACCTTAGACATTTCTGCTCCTTATCACCATTACCATGCACAAATTATTACTTTATTGTTACTAATATTCTTTCATGTAACTTTCCCAACGAGAATTCCAACCAGAGTTAGATATGGCCACAGCAGCTTTTCTTTCTAGCGTTTCAAACTTTTTTTCGTAGACTTAGTTTTAATAATATTTATGTTTTAGGCTAGGTAGCCTATACATAGGTGGGTGGTTCATACGTTTAAAGTTTAAACACTCTTATAAAAGGCTACTACGCAAAACATTTATAACATTTATATCGGCCATCGGCACAACTCCAGAAGTTTACCTATTTTTTCATTCATGAAAGCACGGAGAAAGTTATATGCACAATTTGGTGTGAGGGAAAAGTAGTAGTTTAGTAGTATTACTCTTGTAATTGATTGGTAATAAATTCTATGATAATATGCAACAACTATAACAATAAAAGTAAAATACGCCAGAAGAAAGCCATATGGAAAAGTAGTTCACCCACAGAGAACTTATTTCGACTGTCAACTCTTTCCGTCTTTCCTAGTGGCTACGTCTATTCTATTCCGTATCCACGTATACGTTACGTGAAAGACAAAAGTAAACTTTGGTGGTTTCGGTGCCAAAAATACTTGAGCGAGCAGATAAGGGGGAAAAGGAAATGTTTCCACTTCTAAAGTTACCCAAGAATGAGGCTCGGATTGAGAGACACAGGTTTCCCTTCTCAAACTGCTCTACCACTAATACCACATAATCCGTTGCAAAGAACTACTAATGGAGGAATTAGGCTCATGGATCAACCTCAACGAAATCCTTTTCAAATGCCATCTATAGCTATACAGAACCGAACATTGACAAGGAGAATAGAATTCAGCTCAGCTCTGTGACAATTAGGATCCTCCTAGGCTATTTTAGATGCGTAAGTCAAAACTACGCAGTCTCCATAATGAATCCAAAAAGGAAGGTTATTAAATTATAAAGAATTTTCATAATTCTCTCTCTCTCTATTTTATAATCCCGCATGGCTGCATGACTCCTACGGCTTAATCCTCCCTCAGACACAGCAAGCACATAATAACAGATTTAATGCATATCATAATATTATCATTAAAACACTCGTCAAAGTTTCAAGAATTTTATTAATTCCCTACATTATGTTTGTAGTTTATTATCTCGTGATAAAGACCAAGTACAAAAGAATACTTCACAGAGAGCTTAAGAGAAACTTTGTTTTATCAGGACGTGCGGACAGCAGGATTGAAGGATAGTTCGCAAATTGTTACATAATTATAATTGTTAGCAAAGTATGAAACAAACCTTCGGACTTTTCGGTACATCTTTGCCATTGTGATGCGGAGCATGAGCGGAGGTCATCATGACGTTGTGATGAGTAAAAGGTGACCTCTGAGGAGGAGGAACGCTTCCAC
>JABASI010002018.1:0-21450 GCA_019776505.1 Tomocerus nigrus
GGTTTATGCGACCCCCCCCCCCCAGTGAATCTGGGGTGGCTACAGAAGAGGGCGCTGGAGCTTCGCTCAGCGCACATGTCCATATTGTCCATGGCCATGAAAAAGGATTTCTGCAGTTATACTTACTTGGAAGAATGAGACCCATTTCAATTTCATGACCACCACGGAGCCCGGTTCTTACAGCCATGGATTTCAGGGTTTGGGGAATCATGAAAGATGGTACATAGGCATAAAAACTAAAATCTCTCGTCCAGCTTCGGCAAATTTTGGGGGAAAAAATGAGCACCAGTCAAGACTACTAACTGTTCAAAAGCTTGCCTATCCGTTCCTGTTCGCTTACAGGAGTGTAGTTCTAGGTCACAAGATCTGCGCCTTAAGACCGACTGCAACTTAAGACCGATGAAATAACACTAGGTATTAAAAAAATACAATAAGACCTACTTGCAATAAGACATTGCATCCGTGCCAAAAGATCTACGTACAATAAGACCTACGCAATAAGATCTACACATTAAGGCCTACAAACACACATTACGACCTACGCAATAAGATCTACACATTAAGGCCTACAAACACACATTATGACCTACGCAATGAAACCTACACATTAAAATCTACGCAATAAGACCTACACAGTAAGTAAGACCTACTATATACATTAAGACCTATGACTGGGTCGATTTTAAGTTCGGCTTTCGGTAAGCATAATATTGTTAATAATGCATCGTGTACATACAATTTGTATAACTGAAATGAAACTGACAGTGAAAGTCTGACACTCAAGTCTGAAAGCTATATTTAACTTAATGTTCATTGGAGGTTGATGAAAATGTTACAGTAAAGGTGCTAACGCCCAATTACGCTGTGCTCTATATGTATCATTGACAGATTATTGATTGGTTTGGTACCATGATGTTGTTACACTTTTTTGCTCGTCTCAATCAACCCAGGCTGCGCCACGTAAGACATACCGAGCAGTGAGCTTCTACGAGTATACGTGATATTACGTAATAGGCAACGAATAATGGAACTATTGCAAACTGAAACTGAACGCATATTTTTTTCATGGGGACATAATTTTCATCACCTTTATTTGCACGAATTTATAATTTTACGATACAGACTACTCCATCCACCTAAATAGCATGGAAAACGAAAATGCTTCGGGTAAAATAACCTATCCTAATAGCGTCTTAGTCAAATGTCAAAAGTCAAATGATGCTCCTTTGGTTCAAGTAAACATTATTAAAACTTGTATGGAGAAAGCGGAGAAAGTATGAATATTCTTAGATGTTTGATTTTATTTTTCTCCAACAAGAATAGTTTTCTCTAGATTGTAGATATTTCATATCAACCTCAAATGTCCTTTGGATTGTAATTTTTTGTCATAAGAAGTGACTAGTGTTTGCTTGGGGTTATACTGTCGTCGTAGTGTATCTATATAGGTGTCATATTATTATTATTATTATTTCAATTAATTAATATATAACTCATGTTCATGTTGTTACATAATATACCTGACAATATAAATGACAAAAGAATTGGATTTTAGAATCATATTGGACATCCCTTAGTAATTAAGATAAGACTTAGGTTATGTTCGTCATAAACTGGGAAGATAAATACCTGAGAAAATGGTGCACATGATCGGTTTTTTTTGTTCAATAAGCAACAATAGCGTTCATGATGACTCCTACGGTGATTGCTATTAATATTCTATGCTATATACCATACAATAATCTTTTAGTCATGCAATTTACAACACCTGACTGAAATCTCTGATATAGCTACTCTATATACTCTATCAATAATTTGCATGTTAGCAAAAGGAGTAGTAGAAGTAGTAGGAATACTTATTTACTTACTTACATTACATATGCGTAGTCAATTGTGATATTTGTGTTATGGATGGATCGGGTGGTTGGTGGTAACATAATATTCTATGTATATTAGGCTTTTAGGTATGAATATGACAGTTATAGTTTATGACCATGACACACAGCACAGGTATGTCCTACCTAAGTTACACTAGTAACATGACGAAGTATGTCTGTAGTAAGCAAAAATTAATAAAAACGCTAATAATCAATAGTAAGTAAGCCTAGCAAAACTACTGGTTCGTTCGTTCTGAGCTTTCTAGATATTCATGTCTCATCCTTAGATTATATTATTATAAATTCAAATCGTTATTAAAAAGGGGGAAGTCCATACATACAAGTACGTATACAAGATTATTGTTGTATTGTATTACATTACATATTAGTATATTATAGTATTTATATTCATTTATTGCATGAAATGTTAAACAAGTTACTGGTTCTCCTTCTCACTAATTATTATGTCGAAATGCTAATCGTTCGTAACCGTAACTAAAATATAAGTAGGTACCTAATTATAAATTTAGTATTAGAGCCACACTACATTTCGTTATCGAATACGTAACACGATAATTATTGATTGTGTTGTGCAAGGTAACAAAAAGATATCTAAGTTGAAGCGCTGCAGACGCATACCTGTCGTTATCCTGGGCTTTGCTATCCCAATATCGTGTAGACCGATAAGCAAAACAGATAGCTGTCCTGTGTGAAATGTCTCACGTGCTCATGCTCTATCCACATTCCTTATCAGCGAAATAGAATTTGCGTTTGCTTTTCTTTTGTTCACTTCATCCAGTTGGCCTTACGTTAGGTCAATGTCAACACCCGAACTTTTGGCTGTATTATTTGGGCCACGTTCTGAAAATTGCAACTCCACTCTAACCGAACTATCTGTGAACGGTTTTTAGGAATGAGTTACCTTTTGCATAGTATTGGACAAATCAGCCTTGAGATTAATTAAAATATTGGCAAAACATTTTTATTAGGTAATATTCTATTGGGATTTTTTGTCAATGTCAAGTTTCTGTTTCAGTTCTGAAACACACTACCGGAACCAACAAAATTAAATTCTGTACCCAACTATAATACATGAATAGCATTGTGAAGATTGCCTATACTAATATATTGTTTTTGGACTTTTTCCTCCTATATTTAGGAACCAATAGATTTAAGCTCTGTTTGGATGATTTGAAGAGTTCCCTGATCGAGTGACGAGTGGATAAAACAATTTTGTTCCTGTTCCTTCCTTGGAAATAAATATTGGAAAATCAGTTCCCCATATTCTCAATAAGTAGAAATGGGAGGAAATAGCAGTAAAGCGGATATCACTAAACCGGAGAAAGGGGAAAAAGAAAAGGGCGATGAAAAGTATTTTTTATTTAATATTTTAGTGTACTGATTTCACCAGTTTTTGTAATCTACAAAGTTTTAAAATCCTTGCTTTACTTTTTATGCAGTGATTCGGGAAAAGAGACAACTACTGAACCTGAGGCTCCACAGCTACCGCCAGTCCCTTATTTACAATTGGTGAGTAAATTTGCATCTTGGATATCATCGGCAACAAATGGCTCTTCTACGTAGTATAGCACTTATAACTGCCACATAGTTTTCACATTAACCTTAGTGATTTATATATTTCTTGTTTCCGTGTACAGTTTCGTTATACATCAGGAACCGACAAATTACTCATATTTTTCGGGATTTTAGCGGCCATGGCAGGTGGATGTTGTTTACCAATAATGATCATTTTATTTGGGGATATTACGGATGCAATGGTTGCAGAAGGAAGAAATGACACGGCTATTCCATGTCCAAATAGCGATTTCATAACCACAACTGCAGTTCCCGAAACAACTCTGGCTCCACCGTAAGATTTCCTTTTCTTTCTGCTGTTTAGGTATATGTAACTTTATGTTTCACTATTTTTAATTGGAAATTTCCGTGCTTTTTCACCGTTGTTACAAGTAGCATATGTATTTGCAAACTATGCAAACTGTGCTTTTGAGTAGATTTTACTTTAGTGTCTTGTAAATCGTTTCAAATGATTTGCATGCATTTTCATGGGCAGCGAATTTACTGAATACATTTAGTAGAAAGCAGGGTTGAATCCGGTTATGGCATATTTTATGGTAATAATGTAAACAATTTATGCATTATTTCAAATCGATACCCATACAGATATTGCGCTATACTTGGACTGAATTAGTACTTTGCTGAACTTTTGTAAATATTTGTCTACATAATAATGTTGCAAGTATTTGTTAGGTGTTATGTTAACAATCCTTGAATAGCAAATCTTTATTTATGTAGGTAGGCTGAGTCAACTGCTTGATATACTTACCTCCCGTCCCAAAAGATGTAGTCATTAAGACTTCGTTTTTGGTTGCATGGGTTTAAAGATATTACATAGGTACGTTAAAGAAAGAGCTTGTCCAAATGTCCAATGCGTTTGGACTTCAAATACTACTGAGTTAATGCTTCAATGTAGGAAACGTTAGTCATTGTGAAAAACTCATTTGTCTCATACTTAATTATTTATCATGCAACCTAACGAACAAATGAAAGTCAAATTAGCTATATAGTATAGCCTAGACATAGACCTAAAATGTGGTTTTAGTCAAAGACAGGGCTGGGTCAGGGTTGTACGGAGTGGCATTTATTATTGACTAATCTCCAGATCACGCTATTATGCATTAAGAGACATCAGCCACCAGGTTGTACAAAAATACGTCTGGATGAGTGGTGAATAGTAAAATATTTGCAGTAGGTAGGACGTAGGACTACCTTTCCATTAGTATCTATTAATATCACGCATCGTACAAGCATATAAATTTGTGTTATCGGTAAACCTGTATAACATTTTGTATGCATTGCTCATTGTGACGTGACCTTGCATTATTGAATGAATGAACACATATTAATATGGAGTGAGAGTGAGTAAGGTATTAAAGTACACATTCATTCTTACTGTTTGTGTGCTATAAACATGTTCGATTTAGCCATTTGATATACCGACTTTCGCACATTAGATTGACAAAACATGCATGGGTACATGGTACAGGTAGTATTAGCGGTGTCGGAAAGTATCAACTTGATGAAAAAGAACAGTTTTATTGGCGTTTTCTCACATACTTTTTGTCACAATATACACCGTAGACGTTATCAAAATCGCAAAGCCTAATACAATCACTTTTATCAGTTGTAAACGTTTCTCGTGAGTAGTGAACAATTTTGTTTACACAATGATGCAAATAATCCCAGAATTAAAGTGTTACATTACAATTACACTTTATTTGTAGAGAAACTGTCGCTATAAGCTCTGCTACATAATTGCGCAAAGTTTGTTTGTATAAACTTTATAAATATGGTATGCCTCCCTGTACTAATTCGAATGTTGCAAAATCCGATAAACATAATGAATGCCAATCTCAGGGTTTGATGATTGCAATTATTTTTGGATTTTTTTCGAATTGCTTTGATTTGCATGACCTAAACACATTGTGAATCAAATGACAATGTGACCACACTTTTAATATTTGTTAGTAAACGATGACTTCTTTTTAATGCTCTATTTCAAAAATATTTCAGAAGTGCAAAATATTTCGCTAAGGATTATAATGATCTAATAGATTTACATAAATAATTTTACTGAAAGTAGCGTAGGCACTAAAAATATATAACAAAGTCTTTCCCCTGACATATGATACTGAAGAGAAAATTTCACGTGTTGAAAACGTTAGCAAGAGTATCGCTATATTATTGGTTGTACTGTACAGTATTTCATTATACGTGAATTACTTTTTAATTCTCTTTTTTAATTGGTAGCTTATAAGAGTATTAACCGAATATTAATTTCCGCTTTAGGGAGGAAGATGACTTTATTGACATTCTTGGAAAATTTGCGCTGTATATGTCAGCGATTGCACTGGCAAATTTAGTCTTGGCCTACATTTTCATCACATCTCTCAATATAGTGTCGGAAAACATAGTAAGAACTTTATAATACATTTAAAAATCAAGATTTACTATCACATGTACAAGCCCACAGAGTAAGGTCTTTGCATTATTATAGGCTTATCGTTTACGACGCAAGTATTTGGAAGCGCTTTTGCGTCAGGATATTTCCTGGTATGACACTGTACAAGACAAAAATTTTGTCTCTCGGATTGCGGAGTAAGATCTTTTAATACCAATAAACTAATATTCATGCTCCCAAATTTATAGCATAATAATATGACAATTTTTGTCTAATTCTAGAGACTTGGTGAAAGTTCAAGACGCTACAGGAGAGAAACTAACATTATGTGTTTTCTTCATGTTTGTGACATTTGTTTCATTAGGAGTTGCGTTTTACTTTGGATGGAAGGTGTGTATTTTACTTTAACCTCTTTAGCTGTATTTACTTAATTGCAGCAATTTATTAGGTATCTACCTTATAATAATTGCGATTTATTGTTTCTTAGCTGACCTTAGTGGTTTTGTCTTCTGCACCGGTGTTAGCTATTGCAACGGGAATAGTAACTGGTATCCAATCTCGCCTGGCGTCTACTGAACAAAAAGCGTACGCGAAAGCTGGAAATGTTGCTGAAGAAGCTATTACGAATATTCGAACTGTAATGGCATTCAGTGGATCCGAGAAAGAAATAGAGCGTTATGAAAACGGACTAATTTTTGCCAAAGCTGCAGGAAGAAAAAGAGGAGCAATTTCAGCCTTTGGTGTCGGTTTAATGTGGCTAATTATATACGCTAGCTACTCTTTAGCCTTTTGGTACGGAACAACTCTGATTTTGGAAGGATTTGATGCAATTTGTGAGAACAAGGAACCTGAATACGATGCCAAAAATTTATTAGTGGTACATATGAAATTAATGTCACAATTTCAAGTAATTCCTTGTATCGTTGAAAGCGAATTACATTACAATACATTTCATGTAGGTGTTCTTTTGCGTTTTGATGGGGGCTTTTAATATTGGACAATCTGCTTCATATTTCGAAGCATTTGCTGTAGGAAAAGGAGCTGCAGCCGTTATATATTCTGTTTTGGACAGGTAGGATTTTTATGATTTACTTACAATTATTAGAGTTATTTTCTATCAAACTGAAAATGAAAACTTTCAAAAATCTGACCAGTCACTTATGATCTTACAGGGTTCCAGAGATCGATAGCTACTCTGAAAGAGGAATTAAACCATCAACGAGATCGCAGGGCAAGATAACATTCCACAATGTTAATTTCAGTTACCCTTCTCGAGATGACGTTCCAATTCTTAAAAATTTGTCATTATCCGTTCAACCGGGACAGACAGTTGCATTGGTATGTTGTAGTATATTGACAAGGAAAAACTATATACCCTTCTTTTCTAGTATATCTACCTATGCTAATTCATATTTTGAAAAAGGTTGGGCATTCCGGCTGTGGGAAATCGACTTGTCTTCAGCTATTACAGCGCTTCTATGACCCCAGTGGTGGAAAAGTATGGACTAATTGATTTTCGTAGAAAATATTTATATATATCCATGTAGAATTATGTATGGCAGTTGGCATTGTATTGTAATGGTTAATGATGCAATTTAGATATGTGTGGATGACAACGATATCACGGAACTTCACATCGGGTGGTTGCGTTCTCAGATAGGAATTGTAAGCCAAGAGCCCGTGCTATTTAACACGACTATACGGGAAAACATAAAATATGGAAGGGAGGATGTGACTCAACCTGAAATCGAAGAAGCTTGTCGACAATCTAATGCTCATACTTTTATTGCCAAGCTTCCTAAAGTATGTAACAACCGTAATTATTCAATAACTCAATTATTCTTTTTCGATAAGAAAGATTGATATTAATCGTTTGTATGAATGACTTATTTTTAGGGCTATGACACAGTGGTTGGTGATAGAGGTAAATAAGTTACGTGTTTTTAAAGTCAATTTTCACCGAAATTAATAGAATTGGGAAGTCATACTATATCATTGCGTTTGATTTGGTTAGGTGCACAGTTATCCGGAGGTCAAAAGCAGCGTATTGCGATAGCACGAGCATTGGTCCGAAATCCTTCCATTTTACTTTTAGACGAAGCCACATCTGCATTGGATACCCAAAGTGAGTCTGTTGTGCAGGCAGCCTTGGACAGAGCTAGAAAAGGAAGAACAACATTAATCGTTGCACATCGACTGTCTACAATTAGAGCTGCTGATTTGGTGGTGTCAATTAAAGATGGAGAGGTACGTTATGTTGCATCCATTATTATGCCCCATTCTGAATTAATCCTATCAAAATACTAAATTGAGGCATTCTTTGTAAAGGTTGCCGAAAAAGGAACTCACTATGAATTGCTGAAAAACAAAGGACTTTATTATCAACTGGTACTGGCTCAAATGCAAGGAAGAAACGAAGATATTTTGGAAGAAGAAGATGATATTGTTGAAGTAGAGCGCAAACTTGAGCAAAGGGAATCTATCGACCTCAGTCGTAGAAGCATACCTTACGAAGAGGATATCGCCTATATTCCTCCTGTTACTGAAGATTCATTGTCGGTAATAATGTGACACATTCCTTTTTATACTTATTTATCGTGAAAAATAAGAAATCACCCAGTATATAATACTCACGTAACCGTAACGCACACTCACAGGAAGAAGAATTGGCTAAGCAAGCCCCGGTACGTCGTCTGTTGAAAATGAACAAAAAAGAGTGGCCTCAAATGGCAGTAGGAACAATTATGGCAATAATTCAAGGATGTATGCTGCCATTATATGCTGTGGTTTTTGGAGAATTTTTAGGTAATCTCCATTAAAATTTTATCAAGCTGACATATTATGACTTTCACCATGTAAATTTCATTTCGTCTTTTTACGTCTAAGCAGCAAACCAGAATCTTTATCACGTCTTGTCCAGCGTAGCTATAACTTTAGCTATAACTATAGCTATAGTTAGAACTTTCACTTTGGTAAAGTGAAAGTGAAGGAAAGTTTAACGTTCCGGAAAATACAAACATTTTTGTGCGCTATTTATCCAGTCGTGGAAACATAAAATGACATTTACATAGGGAAAGCCATGTCAATTTATTTTTACCCATCTGCATAATTTCCTAATTTTTTGTGATATATTTTATCTTTTAGGAGTTTTAAGTGATACTGACAAAGACGAAGCTCGAGATACGGCTGATACTTTGGCACTAGCATTCCTTGGAATCGGTTAGTTCAGATTCATTCACGATGTTATTCATTCCATTGATTGTCTGTTAGTTAGTAGTACACTCTTATGATTCCAATCGCTACCTATAAAATATTCTAATCGATAACATTTTTGGCGTTTAGGAATTGGAGCTGGAGTTTCAATGTTTTTGCAACTGTACATGTTCACATTAGCTGGTGAAGCCCTTACCCAAAGGCTGAGAAAGCTGACTTTCGCTACTATGTTAAAACAGGAGTTGGGTAAGTTACTGATACAGTTACTAGTAAATGAACCAGAAATGTGTAGGCATCGGCAAATATACTTGGCGTTGACTATTAGACGACTTAATGTGAAATAAAATATTTTGGGTTTTAGGCTGGTACGATGATCCTAGTAACAGTATTGGAGCTCTATGCGCTCGATTAAGTACGGACGCTGCAAGTGTACAAGGGGTATGTTATAATTATAATCAACCAAGCTACATCATTATTTTGAATCTTTGTGAATATATATAAATAACCAAAGAATAGCTTAACAAAACTTAACGAAATACCATATTAGCAGTGTAAATAGCATTTAATAATTATTAGGCCACCGGAAGCCGAATTGGCAGTGTCGTCCAAAGTGTTTCAACTATTGTACTCGGAATTGCTTTAGCAATGTACTATCAGGCTAAGCTGGGCGCTGTGGCTATGGTCTTTACACCTTTAGTTATCGTTGCGACATATTTTCAAGGCCTTCTCATGACGGGTCAAAATATTGGACAGAAGAAAGCTATTGAAGATGCTAGCAGCATTGCTGTACAATCTGTTGGAAATATAAGAACAGTTGCCAGTTTGACCAAAGAAAGAGCATTTGTCAAGATGTATAATGATGCGTTGGTGGAATCCCATAAGTATGTAACGCTATACTACTAACACTTCACATTTTACATGATATACCCAGCTATAGATTTTCGAATAGTATGCATTCTAATACTTAACAATTAACCCCACAGATTAACTCTGAAGCGTTCTCATGTTCGTGGATTTATCTTTGGATTTGCCCAAGCTGTTCCATTTTTTGCGTACGCCGTAGTTATGTACTACGGTGCGCATTTGATTGAAAATGAGAATGTTCCATACGAAGATGTATTTAAGTAAGTAAAGCATACAGCTATCATTAGTAAAGGCTACTACTTAGAATTTGATTTGACGTACCTTCTACGTTCCTACTGCTAATTCCATATACTTAGAAAATTAGAATTCTCCAGGCTTATTAAATTTTTATTATCAAAGCTATCCAGTTTCCCTTGGAAAACTTTCGTTTACGAACACCACTAATAATTCCATGTTCCGCATTCTGTAACCATTATGAAAATTAGCATGCTATGGATTAATAACAGTATAAATACGACCGTCTAACGTTGATACCTAGATACAATTGACCTTATTCTAATTGTATTTTCACGACATACATCATTGTTGACTATGTATATATTGCAGTCTCAAATGACACCTGTCCAAAATGACACAGGTTAGGTTAGGTTAAATCTAATTTTTATGAGATTCTTCGTGATTCCTTAATAACGTTGTGGGTACCACATACATGACAAAAAAGTTTCCAAATACTAGTTCATGCGATTTTGTCAATGTCATTTTAACGTTTTTTCTTTTAGGGTTGGAGAAGCCTTGATTTTTGGAACAATGATGATTGGGTAAGTTATAAAACTGTGTATGATGACGATGAATACGTTGAGAATCTACATGAATGTGCACAAGTTAATGCTTTGAATATTTGTTAGACAAACTCTAGCGTTTGCTCCAAATTACCACAATGCAAAAGTTTCAGGAGCAAGAATTCTTCGTCTTTTGGATCGCCGTCCTGCAATTGAAAATTCAAAAGGAGTTGGTTTGCAAATTGTACGTTTATATAGCTCTGTGTATAATAGTTAGATTTCCAATATAGGTGCCTACCTACTCTTATTCCCATGAAACTAATATTATTTTCTGTTTTCCAGAGAAATGCTCAAGGTTCTGTTGGCTTCAAAGAAGTTGCATTTAGTTATCCTACAAGACCAACTGCTAGGATTTTACGAGCTCTTTCGATGGGAGTGGAGCCTAACAAAAGCATTGCCTTGGTTGGACCTAGTGGTTGTGGCAAGAGTACATGTATTCAATTGATCTTAAGATATTACGATCCACTAAAGGGGACAGTGGTTAGTTTTATTGCAAACTTATGCTAATGTTTCTTCATCCACACATAAACCCATTTTCCAATGAATAACAATGAATTGCCAACAATTTTAATGTTTTCAAGTGTTATATGGTTTAAAGCCCTTTGTATGTGCCTTATGTCTTATTAATGTAATCGTAGAAACTCGACGGACAAGATGTAGCTGGATTAAACGTGGAAGCATTACGAGCTCAAATGGCAATCGTAGCACAAGAGCCAGCTTTGTTTGATCGTACTTTGGCTGAAAACATTGCTTATGGAGATAACGCTAGGCAAGTTCCGATGGATGATATCATCCAAGCAGCGAAAATGGCTAATATTCACAATTTCATTGCATCACTTCCTGCTGTGAGTGGTTATAAAGCTCTAAAAATGTTATTTCAGCAAAAATTGTCTTTTTTAAATACTGTGCTAAATGGTCAATTAGTAATTGTATTCATGTTTTTAAATGATGATATAGGGTTATGAAACGAGAGTAGGCCAACTAGGTTCTCAGCTTAGTGGAGGTCAAAAGCAGCGTGTTGCCATTGCAAGGGCTTTGGTTCGTAATCCGAAAGTTTTACTTTTGGATGAAGCCACTTCTGCCTTGGACACGGAGTCAGAACAAGTTGTCCAAGCTGCCTTGGACGCTGCCAGCTCAGGACGGACATCAATTACCATTGCTCATCGCCTGTCTTCTATACAAAATGTGGATAAGATTTTGGTCATAAATAACGGGGAATTAGAAGAGGAAGGGACACACGCCAAATTGTTGGAGAAAAAAGGTTTGTATCATCGCCTGTGGAACATGCAAGGACAAAATTCTAACAACTCTAATAGTAATGACACAAAAGCCAGTACGACGTGAGACACATTGTGTAGCTAGATGTATAAATTATTCATATGTCCATCAGTTTATTAATGCACTTTAATTGTGTTTATTGAGTACTTACGCTTAAAAAATTAATTAATGATTAGCTTAGCGTGACGAAACTTATAACTATGTGTACCTGTATCTATATTACTAAATGTTAAACTTTTTAATAGATTATGAGTTCTCATAGAGTGTATTACAGGTAATTTACAGCTGGTATTAATAAATAATTCGTTATTCCTTACTACTAGAGTCTGTTGTATTGGGGTGTGTGTGACACATATTATTATAAACTCTTGAACTATATATTGAAACATTACTACAAGAGAATGATAGTTGATAGTTATTAGTTATTATGATTTATCATGGTGACTAATGCATTAATTTGTAATTTAATCACTGCATGGTAAAGTGCAAAGTGCATTTCAAAACGCAAACATTGAATATGGTTATTTATTAAACATAATATGACGTTACAAAACCTTTACCTAGTAGGTGCATAATACAGATAAGAGATCAGCTCAATCTATGCATTTGCACGGCCTTAAATACCCGGCCCCTCCAAAATCTAATTCTTTACAGTAAGAATTAAGCCATGGAATAAAACGCACTAACGCTATTTCATTCTTCATTTCCACCAACTTTTGTTTAGGTACCTTCATTGGATAGCCGTAGTTAATTTTTTGTGCATTACAATGCTAAAGTTACAATTCGTAGAAGGTATAGGTCCAAGAAGGGAGGAAAAAGTATTTATTAACTTTGGCAGCATTGTTCGACTAATGACAAAAATCTCGTGGACATTTCTTGTCCTTAATCCCATTGTCTCACTCTACAATATTCTACTTTGTTCTCATATTTCAAGGGTTCAATACTAATAATGTAAAATTATATGCAAACTATGCAACTATATGTACTAATTGTAAAAGTCAAAGTCAGGCATTGAAGACCGTATAGGTATTGGCATGAATTATTACAACTAGGTATACCGTATAGGCGTATACCTACTTACTACATATAATTATGAATGACTAGTAAACTATAACATGGTTTTGGCACCAAAATTCCTGGATGTTTAGGTATGCACGACAAACGACAATATTATACCAGCATTTATTGCAGGTGGCTTAAAGTGCATGATAAATAAAAGGTTACAATAAGAATTTTGCTAGCTAGGTACAATAAATAACTGACCTAGCGTACTCGGAGATACAGGTGAGTTATGTTATAGCAATGGGTAGACTATTGGTTTCACTTGGCTGAACTGACATTATGAACTGCCCCAGAGACAGGTAGTGGGAATAGATGCCGACAGGTTAGCGAAGATGGGAAAAGTGTAAAAGCCTTTTAAGTTTCAGCTAGAAGGTAGAGATACAAAATGTGTGAACGCACTAAGGATATGCACTGTGTTGTAAGAAAATTGTAACCTTCAACTTCTCAAGGCTAATATTTGCACTCAAACGAAGCATCTTGTATACATAAACATATATTCGTACATGCGATGTTAACTGACAGCAAAAATAATATTATTATCATCACTTTTCCGACATGTGTAGCAGAGGATTACTGCTAGTGTGCTACTGCTAATCCTCAGCATTCTGAGAATATTTCTCAAGTACCTTAATAAGTAAAGGCACCTTTGCAAGGTACCTAACACTAACACTACATTCAAGTTTTTCTTTAGTCTTCTTCTGTCCTGATTACTGTCAGAGCTTAGGCTGTAGCGTTTTTCTTTCAATCGGTTCAGTTCAGACGCCAACATTGACAGTGCATCTTCATCTCAAAAACAACTGCAGCTCTTGCTCAATAACACTCATCTTTTATTCACTTGTTGAAAATCTCATTTTTTGCAAATACTTACGCAAGACCTCAAGAGAGATTTTCTGTTTGCATTAGTATTGGATCAATCGCAGTTTTATATTCAAGAGTTTAGTTAGTTAGAATAGGATATCTGCAGGTGCAGGTAGAAAAATCGTATTAAATCTACAGAAACAGATAGTTAAGCAAATAGGATGGCAGCTGAAGGATATGGGACAGGAGTTGGTGCCGCTCTTGCAAGATTGTTCCACAAAGCCCAAAATTCGACCACAGCAGTAAAATGGAATTTAATCGAACTTTTCACATCACACAAACCATTTGGTCCAGATAGTAAGAAACGAATTTCATTCATGTTGAATTTTACAATAATATTACATACACGCGAGAAAATAAGTATTCCTGTTTATTCTATCATCTATTCCTAAGTCCTAATTTCCTACCTCCGGATTCACTTAATTACTATACGTAATGTACCTACAAGATAATCTATATACCTAGGTATGTAATTGTGTATCACTTTAATTCACAGAGATACCAAAGCGATCGGGAGATGTCTGTGTTATTACCGGCGGTGCTCGGGGCATAGGAGTTGATGTAGTAAAGAAATTGCTTCAAGCTGATATGCAAGTTTTCATTGGTAGGATGAAATTGCTAATAAAACAATAATTGAATGTTGGGTTTTATGAAAGCAGCTTAATTGATTAAGATTTATTATAATTTCAGGCTGCAGAAATGTTGAAACGGGAAATTCGGAAGTACAAAAGCTCCGCGAACTCGGTGTTACGAGCGGAGTTGCTGAATGCATTCCTTTGGATTTAAAATCTCTAGGTAATCAGTTTCAACAAACGTAAAATGTGAATTTATTCGATTTCTTTGATTTCGGATTCTGATCTGATTTCGGAGGAGGAATAGGCCTTCAAAAGCTGGGTAATCTCGTTATGGGGGATCAGGATTAAAATATTGATGTAAAGTTGGTACATATTTACTAATTGATGTTTCTGTATTGATAATTATTAATATAAACCGATACCATCCCGGTATCCAAATCCAAGCATAAATAGTTTTAGTTTCCGAATTATTATTCTGAATGTGATAAATCGTGCCTGAACACAAATACATTTTATTTACCTATTTGTTATTCGTATGAATTTATTTTGAGCAGGTATGTTGTGTTCTTTTGTAAGGTTGATTGCATGAAAATAATATATCTCTATATGTATACTGAAAAAGATACAGAATTACCTACAAAGTTTTAACACATTTTTAAACCGTTTTTTTAGATTCTGTGAGAAAGTTTGCAAAAGCTGTTTTGGATAAAAACCTTCCCATACACGTCCTGATAAATAACGGCAAGTGCCTTTAGAATAGAACTGCATGAATATTGTTGTTGATTTCAATCATTGAAACTTTGTTTTTCTTGGTGAACAATTTATATAATGCCAATTATTTTGTCCGTGCAGCTGGAATAATGTGGGTACCATATGAGATTACTTCCGATGGCTACGAGTCGCAATTCCAAGTGAATTACCTCAGTCATTTCGTATTAACGAATATGCTTTTACCTCGGTTGGCAAATTCTGGACGAGAAGGGAATATGAGCCGAATCATAAATGTTACTTCAATAGCTCAGTATGGAGGAAATATCCAGTTTGACAACTTGCAAATGAAGTAAGCCCAACGTTTGCTATGCACGTTTATTTTAAGTATCGTATTCGCATCCTATAATTCCTGTCTTTTCTTTTATAGAAAAAACTACTCCTGTGCACGAGCCTATCAGAATTCTAAACTGATGCAAGTTATTTCAAGTAATTATCTGGACGCAAAGTTTAAGAGTCATAATATCAAGGTCTCATCTATTGCAGTTCATCCAGGGATGATTGCATCTGATCTGTATAATGCGTTTTTTGGATTTTTGACTTTCAAAGCAGTTTTCCAGAAATTATGGAAGGTATTGGAAAATATTTTATTGTATTTCTACAGTTTCTAACCATTTCTACATTTTTTTCACTTCAATTTGCGAGTAGGTAATTATTATACTTTTCGTATTCATCAACGTATACCCTAAATTGATCTATTTTCAGTCTCCTGAAGAAGGCGCTGATGGAATCACCTATGCAGCTCTGTCTCCAGAACTAGAAAAGAAAGGTGGACTTCTGTTAGGAAACAGTCAAGAAATGCCTCAAGTGGATCAAGCCTATAATACCGAACTTCAGCAAAAACTTTGGGACACTTCATGTGATTTAGTTGGAATTGACAAAAGTCAGTTTAGCACTTATTTAACGACAAATTTCAAGCAACAGTAGTACTACCTACACCGAAACTTGCATATTATTCTCTATTCTAATGTTGCATTTTACACAGTTATATTTAGTGCAATACGCAATCGATATTTTTATTCTGCACAAAGGCCTTTTCCTGTAGAACCCACGAGGGAAGCCATTTCTCATATTTTTAACAAATGCAGATGATTTTCTCATTAAAATTATTTTGCAAACAATACTTCGTTGACCATGCAAAGGTATTTACAATTAATCACAAATGGATATGGATCAATATAAAAATCTACACACAATAATATTACATGGAAAGATATAGTATGATATAGTGTTGGAAAGGGAGGGGTAGGGACTAGGGACTACGGACCATGGGACTGGAGGATATGTATTTAACTTTAGTATTCGTTTGCACATTATGGTGATGGTAAAGTTTACACATTATGAAATATTTTTAAGAAATCTGCGTGCTAAGCTATTTATATAAAAATGTGTTTCATGCTCACAATTCACATACAATACCTAGGTATATTGTTATAAATTTCAGAAATTGATGGATGATGAATGAAATTGTTAATAAAGTGCTGCAGATGTGTTATTGAAAATAATTTGTTGTGAATCTAAAATTGACAAATTCTATTATAGTTAATGGCCTAGACGCAATTATAATGAAAAATAGTTAAAAATTTCTATTCTGGCCAACTTACATACAATACACTCTTATTGTAGTGCGTAGTGCGTACATTAAACTACAGCCTTAAATCAACTGGGCCACTCCCACGTAAGACCAAATTCAACGAAAAATGTAATTTGCGTTAATAACTTGGTGTATTTATTGAATAGTAATGAAACAGCAGGTGATTTATAACAGATTAACGTAGAGGGAATTGTTTATTAATAGAACAAAAACAAACCTAATACAACATCTTTTTAATTTTTAACACAGTCCTATCTGAGCGAACATATATATTTTACTAACCAACTGCGCACAGTCCTATCTACATGACTTTTGCTTAAAATTGCATGTAATAGTATTGATAGTATTATATTCATAAACATCAATTTCTTAACATTTAATTACGATTGACTACACTAACATAGACACGGGTCCTTAAACTTTTATGGAATGAAGACATGAAATAACAATGCAGAAACGTGGAACCAAGGACAAGGACTGTACTTACTACTTGTGTATACATATATGTATGAAATATTTCATAGTTAAATTAATTTGTTCTATTTCGAGTACCCATATAATACTATTAAAAGACAAAAGTATCTATTTTGTAACAACATCTAGGCACGTGCTAGCTTGCAATTTACAATAATGAATCGACTTGCATCGGCGTTACGAAATACAGTATTTACGACATAATAATATCTTGACAATAGGCTATCACACATTCAACAAAACAATTACTTATTTGCTATACACGTACCATCAATTACAACTACATCATTAAATGGGTACACAACAGTCTTATATTATTGATTTACTTAGCTATGCTAAATGCTACGCCTATGTTATGTATCATAACTCTCCATAATAATATTTAAATACTTGTCCACTCCATACCGTGCTACTAATTTTCAGTCAGTCCAAAACATGGTCGTTGTTGAAAAATGAACAACTACTTAGAAATAGTGTGGTGTAACTTTCATAAATTAGTAACTACAGTACAGATAGGTAGTAAAATTGTCGTACTCAAATAGAATACACAATTACACAAAGCTCTCTTAATATAATGCCACACATTGTATAGAAAAAACAATATTTTCCATCGCTGACATAATAATGCGTAACAAATCAACAAAGAACAAATAAAGTAATAATAATAAGTAAATAGTAATAGTAAATACTTAACACTCCCATTTGATTATTCAGTTACTGAAACTGCCTATTGTAATTCAAGTAGACTTTCATTGCAGGTGGTAGTGGCAACGCTTGTATTTTCTCACGCATTTTTATGGAATAAGTGTTGGGCAACTTTGAATCTCTTCCAGTGACATTTTCATCGTCATTTTGATCATCATCCGAGTCTGAAACATCTTCCTCGTGCCTAAGGAGGGACCCCCCATTGGGAGTACTAGCAATCGGCATATAAGTATCGCCTTCATCCTCGATGGCATTTGATGGAAAATTTTGTTCCTCCATGGGATCACTGTCGTAGCCCTCGATATCGTAATCTTCGTCTGAAGAGGACGAAGACAATAACATATCTTCAGGATATTGATCGTCATCGGGAACAACTGGGCTTCCTCGCCTGTGAGAATCCAATACTGGCATATTTGACAAATCCAGTCCGTTCGAAGTCATATGGACCCTTTTAGCATTATCTCGTCGTCGCCAAAGGGTTGCCCGACTATTCTGTCTAGCTCTGTACAAGTTGAGAAAACTTCGATCACCGCCTCGACCCCCTGACGCATTTTGACTAGCAGCTGGTCTGATTTTTGGTAAGGAATCTGGAGGTACCTCAGCAGTAGCTTGTGAAGAGCGACTACTGGTCGCTACTGGAGAGCTGGAATTAGGAGCATTTGTTACTTCTTTTTCAACTGCATTATTATGTCCATTTTCTTGTGAGCTTTCAACGGTTGCAGCAATTACTCGGTTAACACCGTCATTAGATTCATCGTTTATCTCTTCTAGAGGGGGCATATCAGAGAAATCAGCTTCTTCGTCTGAACTTCCATCCATCTCTTGATCACTACTTCTACGAGCGATATGGTTTTCCGCGTCATCCGAAGCCCTCTCATCCATGGAATTACGACGATTGCGATTACGCGAATTTCGCCCCATGGAATAGGCAATTGCGACAAAACCATTCTGATCCCCATCTGGTTCTCCGCTATTGGGTAGAAAAAGAGTAAATACATTAACAATACTACTTCATTTCTTCTTTCAAATAACATTCGGTGAATAAAGACAAGTACAAATTTTCAAAAATACTGCTTACAATACAATTACAAACTAAATCGTTCATTAATCAAGGGTTCATGTTCAACGTGTAAGGACTTTGAACGAGAGTTCTATTGTAGGCACCTCTTAGTTTGTTAGTGATTAATGTCAATCGGCAAATCTAATGTATCAGTATCGATACATGGGGGTAGGGACGTTTGAAGGACAAAAAGCAAGGTTATTTTAGGAAAACTGAATGGTCAAAATGTGGAAAAGACTAGCTGGAGGTTTCGTTTAAATAGTACAATAAAGAAATCGATAGCTTACACACAATTATTTCTGTAATTGATGTTTATAAGTTTAACGGCCTTACCCGGAACGACGGCGTTGAACCACAAGCAATCGACTAGCCCTCCTGCGCTCTTGACGTTTACGTCGCCGTCTTCTGCGGACTGCTTCACTCTGGTTTCGTACTTCCGGCTGTGCAATTGCTTTACGAAGCAGACTACGGATTTCAGCACGACATATATCCCCCAAAGTCATGGGATTTAATTCAGCTATTGAAAAAAATAGAAAATGCAACGATGTTCTTAGACATTACTATTGTACTTGCACAATAACAAAAATATCTTAACAGGATAAATAATGAATACACTTACGTAGCGATACTGGTTTAGACACTTGCTTAGGAACCACCAGACTAGCAAAGGACACAGGTAGCAAAGTTTTCATTTCAATTCGGGAGTCAGAAATTCTTGTGATATGAACCAAAGAATCGTTAATGGGCACAATACACACCCCTCCGATCTGGGAAAATAAATATCCGATTACATCATTCATTGAAAATTTTCATCTTTAAATATATATCAATCATGCATTAATGCCATCACTATTACGCTAGTTCACCTTTAACAAATCTATGATTATTTGAACTGACGGTTCCGGGCATGCTGCCCCACAGTAAATTCTATCATAGCGTTTAGGACATGAAGCAATTTCCAGACAGTTCCCAACAACAAATTCAGGTTCACAAAAGTCAAACATATCCACAGCGGAAGAGGTCTTCAAGAATTCATCTAATTTCAATCTGTAACATAAAAAGAACGAATTTTTAAGCGAAATTTATTGTTAGCATATAGAATATATGTATTTATTGAATTATGATTAGATATGGCTTGAAAATTCTACTGCGTAAATAAAATTATGAATCACAATTAATTTGTGAAACATAACTAATTGGAAGAAATAATTTTTTCGCATTGTTTCTAGTCTTACCTTGCGTAGTCCACAACATCTTCATACAATTCAATACCATGGTTAACTCCTCTTCGTCCAAGAATTAATCCCACCATTGTAGAAAGGTATCCTGTACCAGAACCGACATTTAGAAAGCTCATTCCTTCTTCAATTTGGATGTTTTCCATGACTTCAGAATATATGCACGGTGCTGAGAGGTGCAGATTCCCATCTTTCCAAGCCAAATCTTTGTAGGCATTTTGCTTGTAAGGATTTGTGTAATAGAATGCTCTATCTACCCCCCTGAACACTCGTTCAACTAAAGCAGTCTTAAAACGGATAAAAATAAAGAATTAACTGCTTTTGTGGTCGATAACTACCAACATTATAATGCATGCATATCATAATCAATCTAAAATTATTAATCATTTAAAAACCTTAATGTAGTCAGAATCCAAAAGATTGTCAATCAAATCGTCGTTACTTTCTCCAGAACTTACAGCTCCACCCATTGTTCCAGCACGTCTTTCCTACCTTTTAACTGAAACAAAGAATTACAGAAAACATATTGGATTGGAATTCATAGATAGCTCGATAGAACTCAAGACTCAATATTGTATGAAAGATTGGTTATAAATTTTCATAAACTAAAAACTATGTAAATTCTAAATACGTGGCAGCGAGTACATATGCCCATAAAAGCTGACCAGAGAATGCCAGCGGCAGGCAGCAGCAGATATAATATTTAGTAGGTAATCGGTATCTTTTGGGAAATTTAATTTTCCATCTAAACTCTGATGAATTCTCTCAAAAACCTACTAAATGACAATTTTATGACAGATAATAATATCATCTAATTACAATTTACAATGTACTTTTGTCTAATTAAATTCAAAACTGTAGCAACAGGCAACAGCCAATACAAATATCTGCCTCACTTCACTAGTAAAGTAATCAAGAGTTTCAAGAATGTCACTCTCCTCACTGTCAACTGCCTAACTAAATCCTGTAATAATGCTTTACTTAGGTAAAGGATTTCCGAAACATTTACCTATGACCTACGTATTTAATGAAAACTTCAAAGTTTGAGCACAAAAAGAATAGATAGGTA
>JABASI010002019.1:0-21443 GCA_019776505.1 Tomocerus nigrus
AAAAAGGCAAAAAGGTACCTTTTTGCTTATTTTGATAGGCAAAAAGGTAAGCAAAAAGGCAAAACGGCAAAAAGCCAAAAAGCTGCCTATTCGATGCCCTGATTATAGCTATTATAAATAAGCTTTCTTGGCCATGCACACAAGATATCTTTGCACCCGCGAGTCTGCGATGTATCTTATTTCTGCTCGATCCGAGATCCAACGCCAATTGGTTTCTAAAATGAAACTATATTGTTGTTACAATTATTTATCTCTATTCAAGTAAAATGTAAAATGTATAGTCATGGGAATAGAATTTAAATATAGAGTAAAAAAAGTTGGGTTGCTTTTAAATTTTGTTTTTAATACTAATACTCTAGAAGATAAACAAAACGTATGCAATACGCCGAAACGTTACGTCTTTAACCATTAGGAGGTTATAATTTAATAAGGTATACTGACACATACATTTAAACAACTCCTATTCGACTTCTGAAAGCCTTATGGTATTCTTTAAATAAAATAAATTACATTTACTTTGGCTCAAATATTATATAAAATGTACAGTCAATTAATGACGTTCCAATAATTTCCTTAGTTGTGGTACCATGGTTTATGTCTTGCTTTATCAATAAATCATGAAATTAATTTCCTCACTAAAGTCATCCAATTCCATATTCTTACTTATGATATAAAACGCTGACTACGCTGTATTAAGTTCAAAATGTATTCGTATAAATAATAGTATGACCTTCAAATAAATATGTATAGATAATCAGGGAACGAAAAAGCAATGCCTTTTTTAGAAAAAAGCAAAAAAGCAACCTTTTTTAAAAAAGCAATGCTTTTTTACCTTTTTGCTATTTGCTTTTTATCTGCAGGTAAAGTGAAAGGCACAGGGGAAAGCAATTGAATTTAATAACTATATATTACGCGTAGATATTATAAAATTGTATGTAAATCTCTTAAATACTAATGTTGAGACCTATTGTTAATTTTTAATTGTTATTTTATTAATTTTCATCAAGTTTAGTCATTTTTATCTGCATATTATTGCATTGTGAAAAAGCAAAAAGGCAACCTTTTTTATATTTTGTTGCCTTGCTTTTTTACAGAAAAGGCAAAAAATCAAAAAGCTAAAAAAGGTGTTTTTTCGTTCCCTGTGTATAATATACCGTAGGTAGTGATATTTCTAACTGCTCTCAAAAAATGAAATGCAGATGACTGATGGGGCAATAATGGCGAAAAGAGAAGTACAAGACTAGAAAGAAGTCTCTTTATTTCCCGTAGTATGGTACTACAGGCAGAGGCAGCTAGTACATGAAATCTTTTCTTGATTAACTTGCGTTCTCTGGCGTAAGCAAAACTATCCATTTCAAAGAAACCGTGTAACCTCGAAAAAAAAACTATTTGTGATTATACCACAGACTTTGGCAAACCTATTATTCAATATGTATCCAAGCAACTTTAGGTACCTTAGGTACAATTTCCACTCTATACCCAGCACAAAATATCCGTTGCTACTTAGGTATATCATATATAATATGTCGTAGTCTAACAAAACAATCAATTCAACCGTGCAATTTCTAATCGTTATACAGTTGATATGAAAGACAATATTAAACTTAAGTATATTTGTTAGTTTAAACCTGACAATTTCAACATTTTCCAGTTGCTAAAAAAATGACATTTCCTGATAATTATCTTATTCAAATTGCCCGGATCAATACAGAGTTAGGTTGGGTTATGTTAAAAAATCTGCAAGGTTAGATCACCTTCCGATCTCTACCTTGCGCAAAAATGATTTATTTAGTTTAATATTCCCAAGTTATATCAATATTTTGATAGGGCATAGCACTGTTAGCCTAGATAAACTGCGCAGGCTAACCGATTGCTTGATTAGACTATGACATATACATTTTATTAATGTTTGTTATTCCCAGCAGGTTAATCATACTCATTTTCATTTTAACAATGTTCTTTCATAAATTATTGACTACAATGATAAATGATATTAAACGGCGGCCCCCCTCGGTACAATGTATGTTCACTGTACGACTGCTATAGCTTGTGCTGTTATTAATTAGCAAGAAAAACAGCTTTAACTCATACATAATTATTATAATTAGGGATGCTTGTCGTTGACCTTAAATAATAAAGCAATCTGAACTTTTACGTCATTTCTTTTCGGATATTTCCGTTAGTACTATACCTACGCCTGTTTTACTATCTCTGTTTCATGACTTGGACAAGTACGCGTCAATCAGCAGGGCAAATGTACATCAACTATGCAAAAAGGTTCCGCAGTCGCCAAAAATGTTCAATCAAACTGAAAAATCTAATTTCAATTCTTTTTTTAACCTTAAATTTTTGGTGGAGTTTAAGAATTTTACCTTTACCTTATTTTATGGGAAACATAAAATGCAGCAGGCTATATAGTTTATATATAACATAATTTTAACAGGCCGTTATTATTATTATTAGTTCTGTAAACGAATTTCCTCAAATTTCTGGTAAAAATTTAAACAAAAAAAAACGACGACATGTAATTTCTTCTCAAAAGACGCATGCCTATTTTCAGAGCTTGCAGACGTCTTAGTAAACTGTGGTGATAATCTTTATTAAAACAAAGAAATGCTACGTAAATACTTTTTATAACAGGGTTTTACTTACGAATATTTAGTACTATTTTATGGTACTAACTGAAAATTCCTTACGAATAGACCAACAATTTTATATTAAAATTATTGGCCCTAAATTATATGACAATAAAAAGGTTGTTGGCTCATTAGCACTCAAATCCCAAGTGATGAGTTTATTAATCTCAATCAGTAAATAAAATAACAATAACATCAGTTGTTAAACCTAGAATGTGAATGGAATTCATCAACGGGAAAGATAAACGAAAACAAATTTTCATATGGGTATTTATGCATGAAACTACGTAGTACATGTTAAAGCACGCATCTTCTAGCATGCATATTGCATATTATGATAGTGTCACCTAGTGCAATATTTGCATAAAATTGCATATAATTGTATATAATTAACAATAGTGTCACAAATTGGAATTTTAAAGAAAAGGAAGATTGCTTCTCCATGGATGTTATTTAGCAAATGTGGTCATATTTTTGGAAATTAGATGGCCAACTTGACACATTTCCACAACTGCAGTTGCGCTATTCAATGTCGTAAGACTAGGTGCCCTCGGCCACCTTAGCTGTCCCTAACAAAACAATATTATTAGGTATGTGATATTTAATTGACAATATGTTATTTTGATGTAGTTAAAATAGGAATAACATTTTCTTAGTCGGTAGAGTAGAAGGTACATATATTATTTAGGATAATAATATTAAATTAGGTAATAAGTAAAAATTTTGACTGACTGTAGAAAGTGAGTTGTATTTGAATAATTTAATGAACAGAATATTATCTATTGATGTGTTTTGTGTGTATTAGTGAACTATGTATATGAATGTTGTATTTGCATTTGCTTTTTCTATTAGCATTTGCTAATAATAATACAGATATTCCCTGGGAGTTAGTTAAGTAGACTTCTCTTAAACTATACATTAGTTTTTCGAGAACTCTTTTGTTTCCCTAAACGTTACAGCTATAAATGTTGCCTCCGTCGATATTTTGCAGCCTTTAAAGAGAGCCGCATCCCGATGCCACATGTTTATATAGAGATGTAACGTGTGAGAAAATATGGTTGAGCAATATTGAGCATTCATTATAAATTATAATAGTTATGTACGTACGGGAAAGTGAAAATGGAGTAATGGAGAAAAGCAAAATATAGTAAAAGAATTTCGAAATATCTCGAATGGCCCAATAACCCAATATGTAATGCGCCCATTAACCAATGCAAATGAGCAAGGGCTTGGAGAAATTATAAGACGAAAATAATTTGATACGGATAGTTCTTAAAGATGATTGAAATTAATCTTTAATATATTTTCAGGGATTAGGACAGTACGCGTAGTCATATGGCTTTCGCAGATCTGCAGCATAAGGTGACTTACTGTGTGTGTCCACATAATAAATTTGGCTTGAATCTGACCTAAATATATACAGAAATGAAAACAAATCGGATTAGTATACAATGCCAACAATATTATGATGATAAAGCCAACTAGCAAAGCCAAATATACGTACTCAGCTTGACACTTAAAGAAATTCTTAATAATTGCAGTCACAAGTATTTAATATTATAACAAAAATATAAATACGGCCTGTCAAATCATGCCAAAAGATATTTATTAGAAGTAAAAAAGTAATTTTTTTCAGAACAAAATCGGCATTTACTAAATTAAAGATTTTTAAAATTTTGTTTATGTTTAAAAATCAAAGCTTTAAAAAATTGCAAGGAGTGCCCTGCACTTCTGTGCCATTTTTATTAGGTTTCGTTTTCTAAAATATTGACAACAGTTTCCCTCTTAACATTATCATACGACAGCGATTACTAAAACTTATTAACATTTAAAAGAGGGTCGTAACGAAAGTTGCGTCATATGCCTTGATCATAATATAGTATTGTGTTGTAGAACGAATGAATTATACAAAATACACTTTATATGACTTTCAGTTAGTCGTACCCGTCGTACCTGTTATTTATTTCTGTGCACTCGCCCATTAAAACCGTTTTCGTTCCACTGCAGGTTCTAGTTAGTGCTTCTTGTAAATTGTTACAAAGTCTTCCCCTGAATACTGAGCTACTGGGTGGTTGTATAGATTCTGCATATAACTCATAGGATCGTAGGTGATCACATAGTCCAGGATATCTTAAAAGATTACCGCAGCCGGGTTGATTACCTCCTCCGTGAATATAAAAATCTGCGTGGCCCAACGGCTCTTTATATCCAAATCTCACTAGCGTCAAAAATCCAATAAGGACTGTAGGAGGCGATATTCCTGTATGAATAACATCTACAAAATCAGCGTCCGTGCGGTCCAATCGTCCACTGGTTGGTTGATGTTCAAAATAAGGATAGGCAGCATCTAAACCTGATATTTTGACAAGTTCAACATTGCAAATATTTGTAACACCAGATTATTAATTGCCTTAATTGCATTATATAGTAAATAGTTTAGGATAATCACCTGTTATTCTTGGAAGTCTCCTTCTTGTGCGTTGGAAAAATATTTTCCCAGTAAACCCTGCAGCATGTGCTCCTAGGCTGTGGCCAATAACATGAATATTTTCTAATGCAACGAGATCATGATCCAATATAAACTGCAACAATAAAGCCGAACGCTCGCCAACGTACTTCGTGAAATGTGCATCAATGTTGTAGCAAGGGATATTGGCAATTAATTTCCAGTCGACTGCAATTATGTTCACAGCTGTGTTTCTTAGTAGATAATCTGCAAATTTTCAAATGAGTTTTAGTTACCAATTCTTAAATATTTTTGCAAATTTTAGCTATGAATTTCATTAAGTCTTAAATGGCAGTGGTAGACAATCTTTTAATAACCTTATGCCATGCGTATAGCTGACTTATTTTAATCTTACAACCAAATCAATTGAATTATTGTACCAAGCCAGTAACAAGTTATTATTTACCGGATTTATGGAAGGTGAAAATAATTTTTAGAGCCAAGTTCTTTTTCTGCCCTTTTACAAATAACATTTAGAAAAGTTTTTGTCAAATACCGTGAAATTAAGGAAAAAAATATTTGGACAGCAAAATGATTGGTAAATTCCCCAACAAACACTCCTCACAGAGGGACAGAAAAAATATCGTTTCCTAGACTTAGACATGTGGAAGAAATCGAATAAATTAATAAATACTATTGAAGCCCCTTATTTAATACAGTAGCATCTTAGAAATTGTTTTTTCTACTTATCACGGAATCCACTAGGTAGTCCCTCACATTTATTTCAGATTGGTTTAATAACAAATTAACAAATAATGCTGTAGGTATGTACTTACATTTCCTTAAAGGTATAGCAGGCCCGGTTATTATATTAAATGCACTTGAAAAATATCCGTGTATGATTAGTTTGACGGGTGCACCTTTGATAAATCCAGATTTTTTTAAACTTTTGCTATTGTTTACTTTTATTTCTTTAAAATCAAATGGGTTGTCATTATCCCTGTTGAGAAAAAAAGTTTTATTTGATTGCTTCTGAATTTACTTATTTTTTAGATAAATTACAGTGCCTGTTTTATTCAGGGCATGAAAAGGGCAGCCTTTTGACTTTTTGCTCCTTTGCCTTTTTGCTTGCCTTTCTGCCCATCAAAATGAGCAAAAAGCCGCCTTTTTGCCTTTTTGCTTTAGAATTGGGCATTTTAAACACCCAAGAATATAGACAGAAATCGAGAATTAAATTAAAATTTCTATTTAATTCAATCACTAATGAATCATTACTAATAATAAACTCTTTTTTAACCGAAATTCAAAAACAATAACAATTGGTAGTCAAATATCAGCTATAACCCCTGCAAAAAGTCAAAAAGGCGAAAAAGTCAAAAAGGCAGCAAAAAGGCAAAAGGGCAGCTTTTTGCCCTTTTGCTACCAAAAAGGCTGTTTTTTTCATGCCCTGGTTTTATTATTATCAGGAAAGTTTTTTATTCATGAAACAGAATTAGCTGAAACTAGCTGCTGGCTATTTACTTAGTATACAAGAAAAACTTGACCACAAAATCATCGATATATTGTCCGATGGGGGCCTCTGTGCAGTTAAAATAAACCACTGTCGGTTCTCCATGTTCGTTTGGCCACTTCATAGTTCCTGTTTTTGCAGGCCGAGAGCATTTTCCTGACAAAAATAATTAATTTCTACGAATAATTATTTACCATCCTAATAATGGTTTTGATAGGTCAATAATTTTGTAGGTTTTTTATTTATTTATTACGTCTTCCAGTTTTTCTCTTTTTCGGAGATGAACAGCAAAAGTATTTAAAACCGCGAACAGTTTGATTGTTACTAGCGTTACTAGTATGACATTCTTGTTTAAGTAACACTTCTGGAACTTCCGATCCACATACAACTTTGTAATTGTCTGTATCTGTTTTTGTAAAACAGAGAGACCACGAACATTTGACAGCCGATGAAGACCCCTTTGAGCAGTTTGTCATTATAGTAAACAACAGAAAAATTATGCTTTGATTAAAAAAATAAATCTTCAATCCACATTTATATTTCCCCGTTGACAATGTGCTCATTTTGTAGTTATTTTGAGCAATTTTGTATTAAAATGCGTCCAGAGATCACGACTTTTACAAAAAACCCTGCAGTTATTGGGAAAATTAACGACTCTCATTCAAAAAATCCGTCAGCGCTTACTAAAATAGTTTTCTTATTTTTTACATTGACTTTCCATTGCTCTAATACATTGGAAATAACAATATCAGGAACCCCAAAAGTAAAAATTCCAGTTTACAAATTGTAACAACGGTTTGTTAGTCTTTATTTTGTTTTGCAATAATATGACAAAAAGCTGCCTAATTTAGCAAATGTGAAAATGACTCAATGATTACTAATAAGATATTCCACTTTTGATTTTGAAAATATTTATTAATTTTGCAAAACCACAATTATCCACTAACACAGAAATTGTCTGACTGAAGCAGTATAAAAACTGTTTGTGATTATGGAAATAATTAAGGTTTAAAACCCCGTTATAGAGAATGTATCTCAATAACCTGCCTCACTAATTCAACTCAATACGCAACAGGAGATGGGCTGTCCACTTTTATCCATCGAGGTTTGTTATTCTCAGCAGGTAGGTAAAGGTAGGCATGTTATTCGCATTCTCGCTTTGACACAATTCACGCATAAATCATTATTGTTATTGACTACAATGAAATTCGCCGGCTAAACTGTACGTACGACTGCTGTTACTAATTAGCAAGAAAAACAGCTTTAACTAGTGTCATGCATAATTATAGTAATTAGGGATTATAGTAATTGAGTTTGAACAACGCAATACATTGAACTTGCTGTCTGTCAATCCTTTTCGGATATTCCCGTCTCGCTAAAAATTCGAGCTGCAATCTTAGCATGCCAAAGGTAAATATTCGATCGTTTATTTATTCGTTTATACATTACCTATATGCACTACACAGTATATGTGTATAATTTTGACGATTCTTTTTTTGGCATTTATTCATGCAGAATAAGAAATACTAAATATTATATCTTAAATTTTCTGAAATTCTTTATTCCTAAAATTATGAGAATGCATAGAACTGCAAAAACTAAAAAAGGACAAATCTCATATTATAAATTATAGATATCGAAGCCTTGAAGAAACTATCGTAATAATTACTAACGATCATGATGAGACTTTCTAACTCTCAGTAACAACTACCTTTACTTACAATTGTAAATGCCTCTTATATTCACATTCAATGGGGTTCTCATACTAACAAGATTTACCTAAATGATATTTTAGTGGGTATTGATGATGTGCACATATTGGGCCTGGCCAAAAAAAGACAAAGTAAATATATATGTATATACTCGTAGTGGATGCGTTTTTGTCGGTAAGTTTACATTGTCGATAAGTTCACATAGTTATTTGGTGAGTTTTTAAAAGTCGTTCGTTGCGCGTTTGTCAGAGAACTTCCGTGTCGATGACTTTTATTACATAGTGACAACAGTCTGTGTGTTTCAGGTATTAAGTTTGCTGTTGTTAAATTCTTTCTTTGAAACGAGGTGGACACATTAAACTGTCAAGTTGAGTTAGTAATACAATTCCTTCTGGAACCACTGCCAATTTGGGCGACGTCTCAGAACAAACCTTCTAATTTCGTCACAGACAATGATTAAGAAGGTGAAAGGCAATCCTGGAAGCCAATATGTGAATCTGCGTAATCAAAAAATTTAATTTAACTAAATAAAGTTGCAAAAAACAGATCCTCTATAATTAATATAGCTAATTAGTACTTACCCGATTGGCATATATGAAATTAGGTGGTTTACCCCTGGGGTGTATGTTAAGAAGCACGCAATTACTGTTTCGACAAATACCGCAACGTAAATGACCCAATTGCTGCAAAATAAAACATGGAATTTAAAATACCATACAAGACAGGTATTTATAAGTTATGACTATTTTGGAAAAAAACTTTACCCCGATAGTTTTTTGAGAACACTCTCCCATCGAACTTTAGAAATGAGAAGATTTGCCCATTGACATATTACTATTGTACAGAAATACGCCGTCCAGCATGAACGCTCTAGATCCTTTCTTTGATAATAAGTCTGAAATTGAATAAATACGCATGTAAGTTCCAATGTTTTTGATAAGTTTTAAATAAACATGACTAGCATACTATCTAATACGACACAAAGAGACACAACAAATTATGAAAAATCCGAATTATTTTGTAATAAATTATTCAAATTTCAAATTGATATCATATTATTGGAATGATAAATAATAACAGTTTTTATTAAATCTTTCATGATTTGTAACGGAAACGCATTTACTGAGCCCATTAATTGCTGTAGACACATAGAGGGCTTAGAACATTTCGGAAATAAGACCAAATAGTAGAAATCAGTTGTTAAAAAAACACGGTCCGTCTCTGTTGCTGATACCAAAAGTTACAGTAATTGAAATATTTTCCATTACCCATTCTTGTCCATAGGAATCCTTAAGATCATTGACAACTTTTGAATTCCATTTTGTCTGAATTCCTATTAGTCGGGGAGGCAAAAATCCATTTTGGCCCATGACCACTAAATATGTAAACAGGCCCGCAAAAGCTTCAATCATGCCAATAACTCCATACGCATAGGTTAACAATCTTCAAAAAAAACGTTGGAAATTATTTTCAGAAATGAATCACTAATATTTTGAAATTGCATCTGTAATAAAAATTAAAATGTTCTCACTGTTTAGTAACAAGTTTATCTGTCCGGGGATTTCTGGGTTTCCGTTTCATAATATCCCCTTCGGGTTTTTCATAAGACAATGAGATAGTCGGTAAGATGTCCGTGGCTAGGCATACGGCCAATATTTGAATGGTGCCCAATGGAAGGGGGATTTGTAGTATGATGCAAGTGAGAATTGGAATTAAATTGGCAATATTTGCACAGAGAAGGTAACGAATGCATTTTTTAAGATTTTCAAATATCAAACGACCGCCTTCCACACAGGACACTATTGAATTGAAGTTATCATCCAACAAAATCATGGATGCTGCTTGCTTGGCCACATTGGAACCAGAGATACCCATGGCTATCCCAATATCCGCCTTCTTTAACGCAGGAGTATCATTTACGCCTAAAATTACAACAGACATTGCATTCTTAAATCTTTATTAAGAATTTTTTATTTACTTAATTGGAGAAATTATTGTAATTATAATCTAGAGCTTACCGTCTCCTGTAACTGCTACAATCTAAAATAAAAATTGTGGAGATCAAAATACTGTTTTTATAAAATGTGGACACAAAAAAATATTTGTATAAATATGAAACTATAAATTAATACTTCTCCTAATCGCTGAAATCCTTCGATGATAACGAGTTTTTGTTGAGGAGAGACTCGTGCAAATACAATTTCTGAATAATTTCTGAAAAAAAGATAGTAAATCTTTTACGGAGATATCCAATGTTTTGAAATGGACAAATGTCTTGGAAACGTATTTACCTTAGGATGTCTTCCAAATCTTCCGTCCCCATTTCTGAAAGTTCGAGCCCAGTGACGACAACAGCAGAGCAAGTACCATCACCAATATCTTCAACGTGAACATTTAGCCTTTCAGCCTCCTCCTGTTTTATTAAGCTCTCTAAAATTTAAAAATAATTATTTGAAATCCAATATTGTAAAGAACAAAATCGTATTTGTTTATTTATTCAAGATTCAATATGCACAATTCTTTTAATTGAATTACCTACTTAATTAAAACATAAACAAACATTTACATAAATATTTATGTGGATAGTGAATGTAAATATCTGTTAATATTATTATGACGAATATGCCGTTGTTAACTTAAATGTGTTTTCTAAAGACATGAATTAACATAATTTTTAACTAACACATGGACTTTCGTTAGAGTGCACGTGTTAATAGCATTGTGCTTCAAACATTCTGACTTGACAAATATGCGTGTTAACTAAGGTAAGTTTGCAGTTGTAAGGATTCAGAGCAAATTATTCCCTTACGAAATATTTAATAAACATTCAGTTAAACAAGATTCCTAAAAAATATGTCCTAACTTCAATTTACAGTTGCTGGTTTATTTAGAGCTTTAAAAATCGCAACTCATTGAACTCATTTAATGATAAGAGAAAGGAAAAGTGGAAATTTTATTAAATAAATTATGTAACTCAATTGCAATCGTATTTATACTGAATACAGATAAAGTAGATAATAAATGCAAGGCTGTAATAGCATTACTAATTTTGAAACGAAAGATGCAAACGCACATTCAAAGTAAACTGAATTGGTAATGTAATGGTAGTTTGCTAAATGGTAAGTAATCACATAGTTACATCCTAACACGCGCACCAAATATTCAAGGAAATGCTTATATCGTATACGTAATATTATCAATAAGATGAATAGTATTAAACTTTTACAGGTATAATGACTTCAGTGATTTTTTGGTCATCTTTCGGGAAATTTCCAATATTATAAAATACTTACCGGGTGAAATAATTCCAACTTGTCTAGCAACAGCCTTGGCTGTTATTGGATGATCTCCCGTGACCATTACGACTTTTATTCCTGCGCTACGACAACGTTCAACTGCACTTGCAACTTCCGGTCGGGTCGGATCAATCAGTGAAATCAGACCAACAAATATCAAATCATCATCAAGGAAAGACGTATCTTCTTCATCAAATAAATGTCCCTCTGGGTACTCGTCGCGTGGCAATACTTTCTCACAAAATCCTACAACAAACAAGACCAGTATATTTTTTAATTATACAGTGACAGTTTTATTTATTTCGACAGTAATGCTTCAATTTCATTTTTATATCCAGTTAATACAAATTAATTAATCGGTTACAAAATCCGCCAAACTTAAAATGAAATGATTACATAATAAGTATATAAGATTTAATAAAACTCTCTGTTACCAATAAGTCTTTCCCCCAATCCCCCTAACTCTTTGTACACGTTGCTACAAATTATCTTCCAATTTTCGTCAAAATCATGCAATTCATTTCCGATTCGTATTTTTGTACACATATCAAAAATTCGCTCCGGGGCTCCCTGTTTTAAATTGATAAATTCAACTTGTTAGCACATCTGACTAAATGTAGCTAATATACTGATTATTGCATTTTAGTTATTGTATTAAACCTACTTTCATCACTAAAACATATCGACAATCATCCGGGTCACTTGACTCATGAATTGATAGGGTCCATTTTCTCGAAGAGTTAAAAGGAATGGAAAAGATTTTCCTATTTTTTTCTTGATATTGGCCAATATTTGTCAGACATTTTTCCATACAACGGAGTATGGCGGATTCAGAGGCATCCCCTTTAACTTCTCTAAACATCCAAAAACCCAAGAATGATAAAATACAAAATATTTCAGTTATTTTAATAACTGTAATGAAATGTGTACCTTTTATCCAGAGGTAATTCCAGTTGACCAGCATAAAACCTTGCCCGGTTGCAGAGAGCTCCAACCCTTGCAAATGCAAGGAACCCGGGATCAGTTAATTCCTCGTCTGTAAAATTTGTTTCTGCCTTTCTCATTTTGTTTCCGTACCACATGTGAGACACGGTCATTTTATTTTGTGTCAGAGTCCCCGTTTTGTCAGAGCAAATCACAGAGCATGATCCGAGTGTCTCTACGGCATGCAATTGTCTTACGAGACAATTTTTCTTGGCCAATCGTTTGGCACTAAGGGATAATATTGCTGTAAATGTGATTAGCAAACCTTCAGGAACCTGTGCAACCATAATGATGACTAGGAAAATGCAGGCGTCTACAAATCTGTAGCCCATAAGTAGGGAAACAATAAAAAACACGACACCCAAGGAAGCAGCCACTCCACAGATGATTTTCACAAAATTAGACACATCACGGGACAACGGAGTATTAACTGTTTCCATTCCTGTAGCTAAGCCGGCAATTCTGCCGATAAATGTGCCATCCCCCACTGCTACGACCATTCCCCTTGCAGTTCCTGTACAAATAAAATGTGTCTATTTTTATATTTCACAAAATTATATTGTGATGTCTTCATGATTGAACTAAAAAGTTAAAAGGAAATAGAAGTAGAATCAAATCAAGATTAAACAATTGCGAATAAATTATCTTTAAGCATTTAAAAATGTTAATGAACAGATAGGTAATATAGTTTACAAAATATTTGAACCTTCTACGGCTTTGGTCGAAAGAAAAGCCAAGTTTTTTGTTTCCATTGGGTTGTCATTCGTGCAGACCGGGGACCGGGATTGTGGTTCTGACTCCCCAGTAAGAGATGAGTTATCCACCTGGAAGAAATAAATCCAAATCAGGAACATAATTAAGTATTACGTCTTTAAAATTAGTTTTTATATTAAAAGGTATACTATAAATATTTAAATGGGAAGAAAAGACGATTGTAATTGCATGAACTTGCCTTAAATTCTTGGCATTTCAAAATTCGTAAATCAGCAGGGATACTGTCGCCACATTTCATTTCGACTATATCCCCGACTACCAATGCCTCTGTGGTAATGGTTTGTAATTTTTCATCCCTGATGACTTTAGCACATTTTGGACCGAGCTTGGTAAAGGATTCCAGATCTCTTCCCCTGGAGAATTGTTGGTGGAAGGTAAAGAGGCCAAGAATAACCACGATCACAATCAACGCCAATGCTAAATAAAGCTACAATGTAAAATTACAAATCATTTAGGAGATTTTTATATTTACATTGTGCTGCATAATAATAAAGACACTAACATTATCTTCGGAGGGATTTTTCTTTTGGAATAGCTGCGTGATATACGCAATGATACTCAGAACTGCTGCCGTCCAAAGTAACAATTGAAAGCCCCCGACCAGAGTTGTCAGGTATTTAATCCATATAGGGTCCCTCTTCGGTGGAGTAATAGCATTTCTTCCAAATTTCATTTGATTTTGTTTTACTTGGGACGAACTCAAACCCTGAACAGGTAAAGTGTCGAAAGAATTATAAACTAATAAACCAATTAAAATTAAATTCGACGCTTAAACCGTCATTTTCTAGGATAAACTTACGGAATTATAAAATTGTATTACCAACAACCAAGTAATGCCGTATAACAACAGAATATTTAATTTGACTAAAGTTGAATAATATGGAACTTTTATTTGCGCAAATATCTGACACATGTACTAACAAGCTGCTGTTCGACCCGTGTAATACATTTTTGAAATTTATTTCTTACTTTTTGGATGTCAGTGTCAAATCTAGTGCATAATGTCTCAATCTCTTCAAAGTGGTAGTCAATGTCCAATTCTTTTCTCAAATATGCAATCGATTTACGCCTAACTTCTTGACTGTGGCCCATGTGAACTTGTTGCAGCTAAATGGGGCAGGGTGTGTCCAAAATTTAATTATTTAATAAACGTTTGTATTCATTTTTTCTTAAAAGGCATATTTGGACGTACATCAGGCATGAGATCGTCGGGCACGAAGGCCAAATTGATGCTGCCATCACTAGCATTCCTTTTGGCCAGCACAGATAAGGATTTCCTTGATACGTCAGAAGCCCTTCTACTGGGAGTCCATACACGTTCAGTAATCTATGAATAAATTACAAAAGTCCTGATCATGGGTTTCATATTAATACAAAATGCACATATTTTTAATAAAATATTTTTTGGGAAACATTTAAATTGCTATAGCCTATTAAATATGGGCCGAAATTATGATTTAAAATTGTGGTTTATAGAAAATTATATTTCTTACATCGATAATGAGGGAAGGCCTCCTGGACTGTCGGCGCTCATAGTGATTCCCTTCCATTTGCGTGAAGCGTGACCCAAACTTATGTATAATTAAGTAAAATGGAGTTCTTTAAGTTGCCAATTTTTTTCTGCTTTCCTGACAGCAAAGAAACTTGACTATTGTCTTTGCACGCAATTTCCAAATTAATACTTATTTGAAATGATTTGAAAGCTATTCAGTTGTGGAAAGTGAAACCGTTTTGTATGAAGTAACGCATAATTTTGGCCTAGCTGCTCTAGAGCAGTGCAATGCAAACTGTAACATCAACGAATAAGAACTGCTGTAGTTGCAATCGGATACTACTTAGAATCTGTCTTTAAAAGATACTACGTACATAGATCATTAAGAAAACATCGAAGAATGATTCATATCTTAAATACAGGGTATTGCAATGTGGTCGTGCAGACATTTTCATCTCAGAACTAGCCATGGTAAATATACGCGAATTGTATAGTAAATAAATATTTACAGATATACATAACTTTACTAATGAATAAGTTACTGAAGTAAGTATGTCTCAGTTCCAAAAGATTTTTTACGTGTCACCCAGTATTTTTTGTTGTAGGGGATTGGGTCTAGGAATGTCCACAAAGAAACGAATGAACTTTGAGGAACCTTGAGTTCACAATGAATGCTTAGCCTTTTTTGGCCACCTACTTAAATAGATTTCCATGTGCTCTAGATTCAAAGAGACATCAATAGGGTTTCAAAAGTGTCTTAGGTTTCTAAGACATTAGAAACGTTGCGGGACATTAATTCAGGCACATTGAATATTGCAATATTAATTCGTAAACGCTTTCATTTCGGGGACTTTATTTAATTTATATACGTACATTAACGTTGGGAACATGAATTATTGAATATTTACATTAGTAATTGATAGGGGCATTAACTGTTAGATTTTGGAACAAAACCTGTATACATTGTATACATTGTATGCATAGAGAAAAATAATTATTGGGACGAATCATGTATTTAGGGGATATTACTGATATTAGTATTTAGGTTCATCATGTTTAGGTATATTAAGCGATAACGTTAAAGACCATTAATGTCTATATATGTACAACTCCTAACAAGTCTAAAATAATGTCAAGTATTGTTTCAGTGCTCAATATATTAAGATTTAAAACTGATCTTTGTAGTATAATGACTAATTGCATGATAATTTGGGTAGGTATGCAATTGACTTCTAATTAGAATGCAAGGCACTACACTGGGAACGTATATATTGTGGTACTATAATCTACCTACCTAATATTTGATATATATTAAGTTGTTACCCAGTAAAATGTAATATTTAGGTTATCTTAACCTAAAATGCGTCTCAGAAACTTGAAAATGTCATCATGCAAATTTTTAATGAACTTTTAATCTTATTTGTGTGCACTCGTATTGAAAGCATGTGACTCCATATTCATTTCTAAGTTCTATCTACTTGTAACTTTGTAACTTTCCTATAATTACGAAATAAACCCAAAATTATTTGGAGGGCTTTATTCTGTTGCAGCGGTGGATTTTGTCCGACCAGTCAAAATTACATTGTTGCTTAACATTTGTTTAAAATAAACCTTAAAATGGCAAAGTTTCAATTGTTTTTAACTTTTCAACGTGTATTACATATCAGTAGCTTTACTATCTATTTTAGTATTTAAATATGTCAGTATTTTTAAACATAAATACATTTTCAATTAGTCACCATCATTATTAAAAAATAAATTCACCCGATTTCACAATTGACATCTCATTTTTTGCGTTCTATATTTTTATATGCACTCCTTTCGTTTTTCATGTGAAATTATTCCCATATTTACATACTGATATATTTCAACTTTTCTAGTTGTGAAGAAAGATCCTGGCGTCAACTTTACGTGGTCTGTAAAATGTACGGTCGTATAATGCTTTTCCCTTTTTCAGTTGCGCTTGATTTTCCTAATAATAAAAGATAACTATTCTGTTCTTTGCACTGAGTAGTATTTTTTTTAAAGTTGGTCTATATGTTTGATGGACCCTGTAGAATTTCAGCTGAAAAATGTTTTAGTCATTCATTATTAGAAACTTTCGCCGAAAACATCTTCGAGCAATAAGCACACAAATTACCTACAATTTATTACTCGCTCGACCTTTTTAAATGTCGAATATACGTACCTAAATATTATCCATTCAGATGTAATATTCACCTCATTCATTACCATAACAAACACTTTACGTGTTGTTAATTCAATAATATATTATTAGATAGGTGTCTTCAAAAGATAATAATATATTTACATGTAATTGTAAAGTTTGAATGATCGTCGGGATCGAATGACTGATCTGCTACCCCAATTTTGGAGTTGGAAAAATGCTTCATGTGTTTAAGAACCAAGAACTCAATAGGTATTCTTAAAAATGAAGAAACATTGCAATAAGAATCAACAATGCAAAATTAAGAAACCCATAGCAATTTATACATGAACAACTTTACAAGTAAATATTATGAGGCATCTTTAGTAACGTTATTTATACGTTCCAACTTCGTTCTTCAAACTTGCCATGTAAATTAATATGCTAATTCATGGGTATACTGATACAATAATAAATGTTGTCTTGCCAGAAAGAACACCAAACATAACGCAAAAAACAAAATCTATATTACATGTAGGTGCCGTAATCATTGACTGGCAAGTAGTCTTCATGAATAAATTTTGTTTTGCTGCTACCTACTAGGTATATTAAAAAATATTCATTATTGCTTTAAGTATTAAATATCAAATATGAATATTAAAAATTTTAAATTATGGGAATATTAAAAAACTTTAAAATATCATTTTGAAATATTCAAAGAACAAACTGTTATATATTTTTCAAAAATCAAGTAAAATATGGTGTTGAGCTGTAATTAGTGGCTCCGTGCTCATTGATGCATTAGTGCCAATTTGTATGTGTATTTCAACTTATAGTTTAGTGATGCTCAATACAATATGTTAGTAAGTGCAAGTCGAAGGTCAAGCTCGCAATAACTGTTACTTATACACATGTTGCTGTAAATCTGCTACTTTACCTACTGCGAGTCCTCAGTCAAAAAATGCACAGCAAACATAGTTAATACTGACTGATGTTAATCAATCTCTTGTTTTCTGCAACAATGCTCGTACTCATACCTAATATTTACATAAAATAATATGTATAATTAACTGAGTTTTAATGAATGTTTTTGCCGGTACATTGATGATTTATCAGCAAGTTTTCCTCACTTACGTAATTAGTGATTTGATGAACCAAAATCTTCATCGTGCCTACAGTTAATTAAAAAAATAGCCATCCATCTTTTTAATTAACACTTCACATATCACTTTTCCATGAGGAGATTTATCATGTAACGCAGCCTGTTATGTAATCTAAAAATGCTACCAACTACATCGTTATGAACGAAGACGAAAGTAGCAATAACAAGGAATTCACACAAGACAAAGAATTCCGTGTGAATCGCAAACTCTCAAGGATTAAGGAAGACATAGCTGATAATTAGCGCCAGGTATTATCAATAAAAATACTCATGATGTGTATAGGTATAAAACCATAAATATACTTGGTTAGACTCTTCATTTTAAGCTCATTTTATTTTTAATCTGCATTGATTTATCATCTAATTCCAAACTTAATTTACGCGGCTCTGATATCAATATTTTCTTAATTCATTCATTAGCCATGCAATTTACTTAAGATCTTATAATATAGTAAGAAATAAAATCACAACATTGTAATTCTAATCTTACGAATTTAAAATTATTTTATAAAAACATGAAGGAATTCTATTTTATCTGCGTGGTTTTACTTTTTACCCTTTCTGCCGTTTTTGGGTTTTCACCCCATCGTGCGATAAGAAATAGACATAGTGTCTTTAAACGACAGTCATCATCAAATTTTGAAGCTACTGGATTTTTAGCTGGTAATTACACCGAACAATGTCTGGACCACGATGACCCCATTTGTACGAAATGGACTCAGGTAAATACGTTTCAAACTTCTACCTCAAATAATAAAATAATAAAAACATTAATATTTAATTTGAGTGCATATTTTAATGAATTTGACTGCCTGCAGAGGTATTGGCAATCGAGCCAATATTATAACCAGACCAATGGAGGACCACTTTTCATGATGCTCGGAGGAGAAATTGACGTGACATTGTGGAACAGTAGTGCTGCTTGGTTGAATTATGCTCAAAATCACAATGCGTACATGTTAATAGTGGAGCATCGATTCTACGGACAGAGTTTTCCCACACTTCAAACGTAAGGAAATGAAAAATTAATTTCATCGGTGGAAATAATGGTTATATCTAGGCATCTTTTGTTTACAGGAATCGATCTGCTGAAGCCATGAGGGTGTTAACAAGTCAACAAGCACTCGCAGACTATGCTCAAATTCTAACATGGTTCAAAGCGGAGAACCTGAATGTATGAAATTTTATTCATATTTTGTATATTTAAATTTTTAATGAGGGGCGTTCAACAAAACAATATTAATTCAAAAATTTCACATCTTTAATTAAATATTGTACATAAAAAGTTGTTCTTTCACAATTATTTTTAAAAAACCTGCCATTAATTTATTTTTAATTTATTGTGCTATATAATATTCTTATATGTAGGTATTTATATTTTATTATCTATGTATATTTTATATATTTTTGTGGTGCTATAATATATTATTATTTTATTATTAGTGTATTACAAAATTACTTACCTTTTCATTAAACCACCTAGTTATTTATTATTAACAGTGCGTGGCCAATAAAATGTTCTGCAAATGTTCGTGTTCAAAATTAAGTACGTATACAGAATACAAAAAATTTATGTTAATTTTTTTAGGCATCGAAAGTGGTAGTGTTTGGAGGTTCGTATTCAGGAGGGTTGGCAGCTTGGTTTAGAGAGCAATATCCAAAATTAGTCAATGTGGCTGTCGCATCATCCGCTCCACTAAACTACACACTAGAATTTCCAGGTATGTAAGATGTAACTCATAAAATGTTAATCAGCAAATAAATATTCTCACTGTATTCTACTGACTATGAAGGCAAAAATATAATTTAATTAATTCCATTGTCTTTAAAGAATACGTTGGAACAACCTCTCGAGTGATTAAAGAAATAAATGAGCCGTGTTTCAACAGTATTTACAATACATTCCAATGCATGCAGAATATCGTGAATAACACCCCATGTGCCCAAACGACCAGTGCAACTCTTACCAATCTCCCGGCCAAAATCAAGTAAGTTTTTTGCATATAGGTAGATACCTAATTCCTTTCAACTGTTAAAGCAACACCCTATCCTAACTTCAAACAACAAAAATAGCATTGCGTGTATATATACTAGACCAATAGACCATACCTACCTATAGTTGTATAATTGGCAGACAAAATACCTAGATATAGGTATACACTATTTAACAACACAAGAATTGGAATTAATTTTTATTAAGAAAATCCTTTAATATTAATTATTGTTTTCCTTGCTGCATTTTTAAAGCTAAAACAAAAGCAAATTCAATAAATAAAAACATAATTCTGATTTTTTTCGAGTTCCATAAATTAGCTGTCAATAAAGATGACACACTGACTTACGTTTCTCAAGCTGGAATTTAGAACTGAAAAATACAAACATAGAATTCTTATCAAAATTGAAATTTATATAATTCCACAATTTATTTACCAGTCGGTGCGATCTTACTTTCGGCACTGAAATCGATGTTGAGCAATTTTTCATAAAGACTGGACGAGAGCTGTGGGTGACGAACAATCCAGGGACCTCTTCTCCATATTACTGCAGCACCCTCCTTAGCCAGACAAATCCTGACATTATTGAAGCATACGGAGACTTCATGACTCAGATCAACAAGAATAGCTCATGTCCATCTACTAGAAAAAAGCGTCAATCGGATTCAAATGAATCTTCGTCAAGTAGTTCTGAAGAGATGATGGATCCTTCTTACACCTTAAGTGCGAATGCGACGAATGATCCAGGTGGCTACCTTTACTCCTGGTACTGGCAGAGCTGCAATGAATTTGTTAATTTTCAAGTTGCTGATCCAGTACTGCAGATGCTTGGAACTAATTTTTCAACCAATGCTGAAGTTTACGGGTGTACGTATTACTACCCTGATGCAAAGTAAGTAAATCTAAACCATATAAATATATTTATATAGCCACGAAAATGTATATGGCGTATTCACAACCAATATTTAAAATCTTTGTCGAGTTAGTATATATAAGTGTAGGTGGCACCCTTAATAAATACTTGAAATTCATTTTAATAACGTTATTAGTTCAAAGCATATGCAAAAAATATAAATTCAGATTTTCAGTGTTTTGAATTTAATCATTTAAAATTGTTTAGTTTATTCCAACCTCTCAAATAACCACAAAAGTTAAAAATTAAGTATAAAATCCAAATTATTAAGTATAATTAGGTACCTAACTACTTACCTACTAAAATCCCTTACTCCTAATATCTAATTGCAAGGGCGTATTGAGGGGGGGCTTTCGGGGCTAAAGCCCCCCCCCCCCC
>JABASI010002020.1:0-21440 GCA_019776505.1 Tomocerus nigrus
GCGGTTTTCTGAATTTTAAAAATCAATATCTCCTAAATCGACTAAAGTCGACTAATGGGACTACCACCAATCGATTTCTAATTTTTTCTTGTTTTTTTGAGCCATAACTCGTCGCGTCACTGGCTGTCCTCCAGTTTTCCCATTCATTTACATGGGATTGCTAACTGGACTTTGAGAATCAAAATAATCTACGGTGCAATAGGATCGAATCATAATACTTATATATTGTTATTCCGAGCGGATATGATTTGAGTTTAAATTGTCGGCTAACTTCAACCAAGGAGGGTATAGTGCACTGAGAAGAGAACTGCGCTTGGCAGGAACGTGTGCTACTATATTACACGTTATATCCTAGCACAGTTTACTGGGAGGCTCCCAGTAAGTGGGAACTGGGAGATTGTGCTAGGAAATAAAGTGTTATATTCTAGCACAGTGTGCTAGAAGGGTGTGCTAGGATATAACGGACGTCTAAGTAGTTGTCGCCCTAACTATTTTCTTTCCTGAATGTTAGTACACAGTACTTGATCGTATTTGTATCAAATTAATTTTCTGGAAGGGAAACTGCATAGATGAATCAGTGCAATATATCATGAAGAGTTTCTGAGTTTGTAATTACACTACTATTTAACTATTTATAAATAGTATTAGTATTATGTATGCCACCTATTTGTAGTAACTCTGATATTAGCCCTTGTTGGGAGTAGATTTGTTTTTTCGTACCGTTAACACTCAATAATATCCTCCAATTATTGGAGGAGATTATACATAGTAGATATCCACACTAAACTAACAATCTTACGTGCGCACACATATGGCCTATATTATTGATTTAATTATATTTCTGTGGTCCATGCTCTAAATACGTGAACTTTTTCTAAATAGCTGAAGGAGTTGACTACACCATAAGGAGTGCAAAGCAAAGTGCTGCTAACAATATGCTGGAATGTCAGATAAAATTGTCTCCCAAAGATTATTTACTAATCAATCCAGGTTTAGCTGCTAAGCACTCCGCGTATAAACAGAGTCCCGAGCTCAAGGAATTGGAAAAGGCAGCCGTTGCACGACCTGAAGATGCTGACATAGGGAAACATCCTGGGGACGAGTTAAATATATTATGCGCTCTGATGGACATTGGTATTCCGGCTTACGAAGTAAGAAAGTAAATATTAATTAAAAGATGGAACAATTCGATTACAACAATAAATGTTTGCAAGTTTCCAGTGAGTTATATTATGATAGATAAAAGGCAGAGTTGGTCCACCCCACAACCCGATTTTTATATGTGAATGTACTATTGGGGGAGAAATAAAATCAGAACATGCCAAAACAAAGAAACTTGCCAAACGCAGAGTTGCTCACAAATGGCTAACTACTTTGAGGTCCAGAAATGTAAAGGCTACTCTGCAGGGGAATTTTGAGACAAACGGCGCACAAGGTTTAAAGAAACTGCTCAACATTGAGTGCCTATAAACATTCTCTATCGTAAATAAAGTTTAGAAGTTGCTATACATAGTAATTTTAATTATATATGTATAATAGGTGACCCAATATCTAGTTTGGGATCTTTGGCTTCAGCAAGTCCGAGGGGCCCTTGCACTTTTGCGTTAGAAGAATGCGCAAGTTTGGTTTCCCATAAAAATCATGTTTATCAAAAAATGTCAGGAGAATTGACAAGTTTGCTTAGAGTAAGTTTTTCGAAGCCGAATAATCTATTTTACAAAACATTTATAATCCATTCTATAATTATAATTGTACTTTTATGACATTCAAAAACTGAAAACAAAGCCAGTCATTTCAAAATAATAAGAAAAAGGCATTAACATTTTGAAAAAAACTTTATAAACGACAATAAAGGCAGAAATTGTATATTTTTTTTTGATTCTAGCATGATGAGTGTAATGCTGAGGAGATAGAAGCACGTGGTGGAGTCCAATCATTTCTGCGACGTTTGGGAGAAGAATGCAAGTTTGTTGTTGTGTACAAGGAAAGACAATGTGTGAACAAAGATAATATCAACCCAATACTTGTCACACTCCTCATCAAGAGTATCCACGGGCCAAGAAGTGATTTGGTATTTTTAGGTGTTGATGACACCGTAGAAGGCGCTCGGAATAAGGCAGCGAATGAAGCTTTGGACTTCTTCGCAGTGGCGTTTAAATAATTTTGTCTTTTCTCAGCTTGACAAAACTCTCTCTCGCCGCCTGACATCTTTCTCTTGTGTGCTCTTTAGGATTTTAGCATTTTTAATAATTTCAATTCTTGAATAGGTGTATTCGTAGGGTAATTTAATGCCTGCAAAGTAAATACTCCTTAAATCTTTAAGCTATAAGCTATAAACTTATATGGTTCTAGGTACCTACTCTTAAAATTAAAAACGCCAATCTTGCTTTTACGGACCTTCTATTATATTAGTATAACTTCTAAAAGTATATGTGTATCCAGAATGTCTTTTGATTTGTTACAATTTATTGGTAATTAAGTATAGCTAAAGATTACAATGATTTTTGGCTTACTGTGGGGTTTCCTTACTGACGATCCAATTGCTAAATTTAAGTTGTGTTCCCATGCTTATAAAATTGTAAGTGTCTGTAAAGTCTATAATTGGAGCAGTATTAAAATTGTAATGCCCAAGTATGCTAAATTTTCTTTATCTGACGCATTATGTGAAGTAGCCATTTCCAAAGTGCGACCTACTTCATCAACTGTAATGCTAGAGATCGATTCATTTTACTATTATCCGTTTTTGAGTTACTGTATTAAATCCAGGCTTTATCTAAGTCCTCATTCTCATCCATTTCCTTAGTGAAATTATTGGAGTGGAAGTTCTATAAAATATGATGGTTTCAATACTTGAAGTATAATAAATTTGTGTATCTGTGTAATTAAAGAGGTGAATAAAACGTAGGTATATGATTGTCACGTACATTGGTTTGACATTGCGACAAGAGTAAAGCAGCATGTATGATGTATACCATTCATTGCGGTTTATTTTATTGTATACAGTAATGACAGCTCATGAGAATCATGAGATCACTTGTGAACATGAGTACTACTCGCAGTGTCCTAATCTCCAAGTCATCACGTAAAGCTCCATAATATAACAAAACTACAAGTTTCAACTGTGTTTCATTAAGAAGAGATGAATAGGTTAGGTAGACATAAAAGAATCTGTGAATAGAGAAAGTACGATGATGACTTTTCCAGGTTTGAAGTGGTTGTAAAATTCTTAGGAAATATTACTTCCTCGTCCTATTTCGAAATATAGGGAGAAATGCTAAAAAGAGCAGCAGGAGGCATTATCATTGCGCTCATAAATTGTTTTATCGTCGGATTTGAGTGATTTGTCATTTGTTCTGTTTTCCTCAGCAAAATAATAGATAACACTCCTCGAGCGTAAAATGGCTTCAATTTAGTTACCAGATGCAAATGATGTCAAACTATTGTTTTATTTTTATGATTGCCTCACCAAAAACTCATTTGCAATAATTCTGAAGTTTGAGCAGAAATCGAAACTCTGTTTTGAAACGTTTTCACAATTAAATGCATAATCTCTTCTTTTAGAGATTAAACTGTGTAGGTACATAAAATAGCAATTAAATGATGTTTCCTTAAAATGAATTCAGCCCTGCAATGATTTTAGGAATTCCACGAAACAAATAATCTGGAAAAGTAATGAGACTATGAGACTATGCCCAACAAATGTTTTAGCATTTCATTTTTACTATACCTACTTATGATTCCAGATCACTCAAGTTGTAGGTACGCTGTACTAATCAAAGTACTACTTAATGCGTGATCTACTTTTCGGCTAACTAACGACTTCCTCGTAATGATTATTAGTAAATATTACCAGAAAAATCATTTTCAGTGGATTGATTGCTTTTCGTGATAGTTATACCTCATGGATGAGGGATTGATGCAAGTTCTTAAATAAATAAATCTTCAATTGTTATCACGTTTTTTTCTCGAACCTACAGCGATTTTGCCAGTATAAATGGTATTCGTTTATTTCTATTCTTCTTGGAGAGATGATGTGCCTTTTGATATTAAAGTTAGCGATGGAGAAGATGGAGACCCTGTGTATTTATTTAATGTAAAATTGTCATCATGTTTCGCTTCAGCTTTTAACGAGGCATTTTTATAATCCCACAGCAGTAGCGATGATGAAAAGGATGTGATACTGATACCTGACACCAAGTAAAATACTAAAAATAGTATGCTTATGTGAGTAGAAATGAAATGTTGGCATCTTATTACTCCTGCAAGCATTAGCAAGGATCTTAGAAAAACGTCTCCACAATAAGAAGCTACTGCTTGCATGACTTCAGTAGCTGTAAAATAAAAAGTATCATGTTTCACATTTCACATAGCATGCAGTTAGGGATTACTAGGAATTTATCAAACTGAAAACAATGATCCTGCAAACTATTTATGTTGTTATTCATTAGAGTCGAACCCTGATACTTTTTGATTTCTATAGTGGATTACAGATAATAAGTTACATGGTAAATACTTCAATAATGGAAATTATTAATTATGAACAGGGATGTTTATAATAATATTTCATCTCACACAGATAAATACAAGTATTACTGTTACAATGCAAAGCGTTAACTTGCTAAGAGTAAAACATCTGCGACACAATGTATTAATTTACGTGCAATTTGACCATTTTCGTCTTCTGGCCGCTTGATTGGTGTGTATTCTGCTCTGTCTTAGTCTTAGGTGTGTGTGTGTGGTATGCTTGGTATGCATGACTCCCGTTACGTCATTCACTCCTTCAGTTGAAGTTGTGGATATCATAGTCGGAGTACTTAAATCCTGATTGTCATAAGTAAAATACATGACAATCCGAATCTTCGTACGGACTACTGTATCCATTTATCAGTTGAGTGAGGCTATGCATGCCCGTGAGACCGGATTCCCGTCATCCAGTTGTTGTTCTCGTTGTATGAAAAAGTGAGGATGTAGGAAAAGTTTTAGTTGTCATTGAATAGAATAAAGTGTGGATTTAGCCTCTTCCCATGATACAATTAAATCCATGTGAAGAGATGCTATTTCCATGCTTTACACTAACAAAAGTGTGTTTCTCATGTTGAATGAATGAAGCTTCGGAAGCGTCCACCATAAACAGGCTACCACCCCCCTCGACGTCCAAAGAGAAAGTAACTGCTAGTAGGTCTTCTGACTGTCTGACTAGCAAAACAGAAACTTTTGACAAATCCTAAGTATAAATCAAAAATCACAAGAATCAAACACAAACATGCCTGATGAGTATTTATTTAAGTATGCACGAATGTGTTTTGTCTCAAATGGAAATTACCAAATGGTGGGTGTATAGGTAGTCCTTTTTGTTACTTGCACCGTGCACGAGTAGCTTTTGTGTCGTCATCTGCGTTTCATGTTGTACATATTGCGGCAAGTCGTGTTCATCGGGAATCATGATGCCTTAATTCACCTAGTACAAAAGATGCATTTATATTTAAGTATTAATTATAATGTATTAGTTGAATTGGATGATTTTTACTTAGTAGGACTCAGTAGGAGAACTACTACAATAATAGCTACCAGTGCTTTTTAGTCAAGATTTAGATTCCCCAACGCAAGGCTAAGAATTGTGTGAGAGAGATGAGATAACATACAACATCATAAGTTGAGAATCGTTCACAGCTCATGCAGTGGTCTGTACTCTCCCCGATCTCAAGGAGCAGACAGGGGCAGCGGCAGAGGGGCATTTGGGGCAGGGGCAAGCCGAGCGGAGCGGAGCCAGCAGCAGCATGGCTCGGTTAGTAATCGTATGATTGATAAGTAGCTTTTCCATGATTCAAGTTCCAACCTTGATTGCTATGGGATGACTCCTACTAATAACAACTCCTGCTTCCTTTCCCTCTGCCTGCAAGCAAGTTGCGTTGGATGCTGCACTAGACACTAGACTTACAAGATACACTGCAATGTTTGTAGGGAAAACCATGCACGGCGTGCTGGGAACGAATTCTACGATGCCACACAGCCACAGCCACAGCACAAACTCCAAGTAAACTGTAAAAAACAGAAAATAATAAAAAATATGGCTGGTTGCTCAGTTCGTCTATGTATTTGATCATTTTCAAATATTTTTATTTGGTTGTGCAGAGAATGTGAGGATTTGTTTTCAATCTTAGGGGCTACAAAATATTTTAGCATTATAGACATGAAATTAACGTAATTTTGGGGATTTAAAGGAACCATAACCAAACGCTAATACAATTGTTTAGTAACAGTAGATTGACAAGCTCAAACCTCCAACACATCAGCACCGCACTTGTGCAATCGAAGTATGTATGTATGCATGTATAGGTATTTACTAGTACGTGTTGCTTTCTCTCTTCCTCCTCCGGCCTAAATTATTGGATAGGTAAATATACTGATAGGTATCAACTCCAGTCCTTCTTGCACACGATTGATAACTATAAACTGAGGGATTTAACAAGCTGTGTCTCCATTTTATCCAATTGCGTTTCCCCATTCTTTCAGAATTAATATCCAGGCTGAGTGACGTCGATGCTCAGCGCATTTATCTGTACTTCCGTAAACGTGTGCCCACGTTTTGAATAGAGGAATCTCGTCATTTGCGATATTAAATAGAGAAATGAACAGAAATTAAGAATATGCTATATAACTATACCATGGGTAACTATACACAAGAAAGCATTGTAAGAAAGAAAACTCGTGAAAATCAAAAATTACTTTTCGTGCAGATATTCGTGGGCTCTATTAATTAGAAAATGAAAAATCTCATTAAAATGTGCGTCGTTGTTGTCAGTATAAGCTAGGTACACGCTTATTTCTATTGCCAGTGCTATGCGGATATGAATGAACATTGGTATTATTGCATCAATACCTGATATCAATAAGATTGAGAGATTGAGGGCTAAACAGAGGCGCCAGTGTAAAACTATGTACTACATACTATAACATTTAGAAAGTAATAGTGAGATTAAATATCTACTTACTTAGATATAGGTACCTAACTAACATTGCAAACCTTGTTTTTAAGCGAAATATAGCTCCTTTGGCTATTGCATATTATCATCAAGACAAAGACACTTAAATGCATTGCTGAAGCGCATAAGTAAAGCACACATCCCACTAGTCTAAAAGTCTAAAAGTAATTTAAGTAAATCCGTACGGCAGGTAGGTAAAGTAAAGGGTAGGTAGGTTTCTTATGTTGCAAGATCAGTGAAAGCTGTACTATCTTATCTACCTATCTCAAATCTCAATGCATCTCATCATTCTTATCCCACACCTTTATTTTCCTTCACTTTCGTATGCCACCGACTTTCTTCTTATCGCATCCCAAATGCTTAGCTACGTATATGCTATGCTATTTGAATTTTGTATTGACTTCATACGACGTTAGATTCCTAGAGAATGGAATTGAGCACCGCTTCGTTATACAATAAAAAAGGTGAATCTCTGCATCTTTGTATGAGATTTCCAATAAGAAATACTGTCGCAGTCATTTTACAATGGGAACATTCGGACTTGAATGCCGAGATATTTTATCTCATCGTTCAATTTTTGTCGTTTGGTTTACATATGCATATGTGGTGAATTTGCCTGCTCTCACACAATAAAGACTACTGGCTCTGTATGACTCATGTCACAGCGACGAATTTCGACTTTGTAAGTATAGTTGATTGAATAGATACTGAGTGCATAATCAAATCAATCTGTTTATATTCCGTGATGACTTATTGTCAACCCTAAAATAAACAGATTATTCCAAGAATTGAGAATTGCCACTGCTTTGTTTATGCAATGCAATTACCTACGTGAAAATGTGAACGTTTCTTTCTTGTAATGACAAGCATTGAGAGTTTACTTTAATGCTTTTGCAATAGAATAAAGAAATGCATGTAGTGCCGAAAAATGTGTCTACAAAACAATCTTATCACGCCTCTCTCAATATCAACGTTCCTAAGAAATTTGCTCTGACCGCTGCCAAGAAATGGAAAATATTTTTATGCAAATCGAGTATCTTTCATCATTAGCTCGGTCATCTTTGTAAATCCTTTTGTTCGGTACAGCCTTGAAATTGAAAAATGCTATTTTTGTGTCGTTTATCCATGTGCATAGCCAGCCAGTTTTAACAACGCTCCATTTATGCTATGACTAACAAAAGGGTTGACTCATAAGGGCATTTTGCATACGCAGCAGATTGCAGACCTTTGTTCTGTGCAAGTCATTTGCATGTAAGTACTGGCGTGAGAGAGGTTTTCATTCTCACGCAATTTGACACCATAAAAGTGATTATTCCGTTTGATTATTGTTTATTGATTTTGACTTTCCTAGTATTCTATAGTCATTAAAAAACACAATGGAAAATCACTGCGTTGGTTACTTGCTTTTCACTGGCATAGACAGCTTATTTCATGCAGTGCACAAACTTATAGCGTCTACTTTATTCTTGGTACACGGCTACGTAAGCGTCTGTGACTTATTAATGACTCGATTTATTAATAGTTTGGCAAACAGTAGCAGCAATGTGTGTACGTGTACGTGTACCAATCAGCTTTCTGGATGATTCGATTGATAGTATGAGACACGTCTCCAACGGAAGAGCTCCAGACGATTTTTTGCTTATCTTTTATTACTCTCAGTTTAGTTACTGTCAATAGAAACATTAAAATCGCTGATGTGAATGCACTGACCTGTTGATCACTGTCTGATAAATTGCGTGGCATAACCCATGTAACTTAGGAAGGGATGCTAAATCAATCCTTCTAGTTCTATTCAGACATTGAGAGAAATTATTTTATGTGGATGATATTGCATAAATCAAAGCCCCACTGCCTTTACACTATTGCCTCTACTAATTATTCATTTTTCCATAAACAGCATACTTTTGTACACAAAAATGCACATGATGCAATCAATCGAAGTCAGAGCTCGTTGCGTTGTTGTAGGCATCTTCAAATGAACTTTGGTTGGATACATTTTTGTAACCCCAAAGCGTCCAAGTATAATAAGAATATGTCTCAAAGGCAAGTAGGTACCTTTTTGCATTCTCCTATACTCCACATTCCACAAGTGTCCGCATATTACATTAATAGGGTAGTATGAGATAGTTGAGATAGATACCCGAGCTAGGGCGAGCCATGCGGGCTTTTCTTCCTTATAAACCTTCATGTTTTAGTTCACTTCCATAGAGTCCTTTGTCATATTTTATTATATACAGGAAATCCCCATTTTGTATTAACGGAGGCATGGTGTTTGTGCTGTATAAAGAAATGTGAAATGTGGTATAAAATGTGCTCATGGTGGTCTTTTCTGTTTTGTAATTTATGATATAATTTAATTTGTATTTATGAAATGATTTGATTGTACATGATTAGAAACTATCAATAAATACACTACTACTACTACTATTATATTTTATACAGGACATGTTCTTTCTCTGCCCCTGACACCCACCATTGTTACAAAGTTAGAATGTCCTGCGTGCATTGAAGATGCTTACTTTACTAGAAGGACGGTAAAAGACAGGTGACTACTCACAGTAGACATTATTAACTAAGGTACCTCTTTAGTAAAAAGCAACACTACATAATATTATAGGTAGCTATCTATCAGAAATCAGAAATTCATGCAGCAATGGTGGGGATCCTACCTATGTAGAATGTAGATGTACCATTTTACATTTTTACATCACTTTTGCCACTTCTCAACTTGCATGAGAGAGTATTATAAAAACGGCCAAGATTTGCATGTAGCCGACTGTAGGGCAAGTCGGGTATTGAGTATTGAGTTCTACCACAACAGGAGAGACGAAGTTACACGCAAATATCAAATAATCGTACATTGAGCGAACCAGGTATGCCTAAAATCAAGTCTTTTCTTATATATTAGCGAAGAAGAAAGACATGCCCCGCCCCCAGTGTTGGAGAAAATAGTCCGTGGACAAATAGTAAAAGGACACACTATCATATTATAGTTCGTTTGGTCCTATCTGTATCTCCCAATGCAATAGCGACACATTCCTTTACTGGCTGCATATTATTTTGATGTCTAGTTGTACTTCGCTCGTACTAGTTATAGACGCATAATATAGGGTATGGAAACTATCCATTTACCCGGTCACCGCTCTTCAGTGGCTCTATCTCCGTTTCTAACAGATATTACTTAATGAAACTTCGCATACTTACCATACCACTGTATTTAATGCAAGATACATAGCAATGTTTTGTTCACAGATAGTGAGATCGCCAGTCCCATCGTTCACATTTTTGACAAGAGTAGGATCATTTATTAACCTTACCACTACAAGGAATTCTGCTGTAGGAGTCTAGTATTTACTCCTAAAGGGGTACACAACCAACCAGTGGGACTCAGGACTCTGTAACCGAGATATCACACCCCGTCTAGACCATCTCGTCATAGGTCTACTCTTAAGGGGGGCCTACCCACTCTGTGACGCGCAATTTCAAACTTAATTTTTAGCATGTTAGCGGTTCTGTATTTGTGCGGCATATGGATGGCTGGGAAGACACTTGTTGTATCTGTCATTAGTCATTGCTGAGGTGCATTTTGAATTTTTTCCCCCGGGTGGTACCAAAAATCAAAATTTTATTTTTTCATCAGATCAATGATAACTCAAAAACGAATCAATAAAAAAAGTATCAAAAAAATTGAAACTTTTTTTGATAAAATCGTCAGAGTACCAGGTAAACTCGTCTGGGTGCCTGGCAAACTCGTCTGGGTACCTGGGAGTCTGAGTACCTGGCATTACATACATGTTGACACTTATTTTTTTACCATTTTTTGCTAGGTACCCAGATGAGTTTGCCAGAACTCAGACTAGTTTGGCGGGCACTCAGACCAGTTTTCTAGCTACTCAGACGAGTTTGACAGGTACCCAGACAAGTTTGCCGGGCACTCAGACGAGTTTGCCAGGCAGCTGGATAAGTTTGCTAGGTAACCAAACGAGTTTTCCGGGCACTCTGACGAGTTTACCACGTACCCAGACGACTTTGCAGGTACCCAGATGGGTTTGCCGGGCACTCAGACAGGTTTGTCCGGTACCCAGACGAGTTTTCCAGTTACCCAGTTTTTTAGCCTCTTCCGAATGGGCTTTGACGCATCGAAAAAGGATCGTGTGCGATAAAATAATGGAAAGTCGCTTTACCAGACTGCTTCCTGGCTGGCGTGCTTTTCTATTGGCTTGGAACTGTCAGGCATGAATTGCTTTCCATAAGCTGAATACTAATACTTTCCTTTCGTATATCCCAACTTAATAAAATGTAACTTAACTAAACCCATACCCTTTCTGGCTAAAAATAGTAATTCTCAACTTCTGGACTACACCGACCATTCTATTAGCCAACGGCCAACAGCTATCCTTTTTCGATGGCCTACACGGGCTGCTGTTTCGGTTACAGAGACCTACCTCCCACTGAGCCCAGCCCCTAATTTGTCACCACAATATTATATTTCTCTATATGTAGGAACACGCTTTTCAGCATTTTTGCCAGCTATCTTCCACGTAGCTACTTTTATTTTTACATTATAAAATTCATTCTAACTATATACTAGCCGCCGTATGTGTTCAGCATTTCCTTTCTTACTGAATATTAGACATAATATTATGCCTTACCCTACACAAAAGTGCATTGATGTAATGAAAAGATGCAGTAGTCTTGCCGTTGAGTGATTTTCGTATACCACCAACGTTAAATTGTTGTTTGTCTTAGTACCTACTCAAAAATGAAAGCTATAAATTAAGACGCGACTATGATTTGACTGCAGTCAAGTAATCAAGTAAGTTAGGGTTTGGTTAGTGCTCGTTGGTGAGGTGCATTGCACAAAAGGGCAATGCAGCAATTGTTCTTTTCGTAAAGTTAATCTAGTATCCCCCAACCCGAAATCCGCACTTTCACGTTTCTCCATCCTCAACACAGGATTAAATTTTCTAGTAACTGAGCATAATAGGAGCAGTAGACCAGTAGCTGGGAAGAAGTTTTAAATCCAACAGAGAAGAAAAGAACAGACTGGGATTGCACTTCTTCGGACAAAACTTTGGACCTTGGGATTTTACTTTCATCGGTTCCTGTAATCGTATCGTCGACAGCATTCATCAGGAGTTAAAGGAAATCCGCCTGCTGAATGCTTTCAGCCCTGCCGTTGTCTAACGGCAACTGGTTAAATCCCTACGGAATAATTCCATTGGATCAGGACGGGACGGTGAAGCCCAAACTTCCACAAACTTTCTCCAGAAGGGAAAAATGACAAGAAGACTTGCCTGACCTACAAAGACAGCGACTGCAACAGGTAAGCGCACATTATTCATTACAAAAATAATAAATGCAAGCTTCTTCATGAATACTTAAAATACTTATACTTGGCGTATTTCCCCTAAATGAAAATTAGAGAGAATTTAACGATTGTGATATCTTTTGACAATTAGATATTAATTTTTATTAACTTTCTTTCTCACAGAACTCGCCTAAGAAATGATGGAGATGGCTGCGATTTAGATTTTCACCGTCCCCAAAATTATTCTGATCTGCTTCCTTGTAACGACTGTGGCAGCTTATAAGTAAGTGGAATGTATTAAATAATGTTTCATGCTTCTATTTGTATTATTTTAGTAGCTAATCTTACATGCAAGAACTTCTATCCTCATATAATACTTAACGTAATTTTAGACATCTATCTTAATCTTAAGTGCTTTTGAGATTCAGTTTTTATTAACGACAAACGACAGTTTATCTTTCTATGTATGTATATGCGTCACATAGTCACAGTCACATTGTACTTTCTCTAATAAGGTAGCTTAAGAAATAGATAGGGAAGGATAGTTACCTACTACACCACATTTTGTATCCTGTATCTCCGTACCTCCTTTTGTAGAAGTTGAAAATCATCATGGAAGTTACTTCCTTAAAAATAAATGCATTCCTAGTAGGTAGCTTATTATCACAGCCAGTTGCATAATATACAAAAATATGTAGGATTATTCGACTGAAATATGTAAATTATGTGTGGATTATGTAAATGTGTGCAAACAAAATACACACACAGGCTCAAGGTAGTAGAATTTAGACTTTAGATTTCAGTCACTTTAGTTTAGCTTTGTTTCAGAAACACTGTGTTCTTGAAGTAGGTATAAAGAAAATTGTGATTTGTTTCCTCTCTTCTTCTAATTTTTCATTCATACGCTAGTGTATGACGAGTAAAGCTGACAATAAAATTAAATAGTCGTGACAGAATTGCCGAGGGTACATTTAGCAATAAATGATTGATGTACTTACGTTAGCATTGACATAAATACCTATAGTTGCACCTCTGAAACTATTACCTACTATACCTATACACTAATAGACTCATTCACAATTTGATTCTCCTTTAAGATAATATCTGGCCCGGAACCATAACTATTGGTCAAGTCGAGGTATGCCAGGCCAAAGACAATTGCCATTTTTCGGAACATATTTTCACCATTTATCCCATTTCAAGATAGTGAGTTGAAGAGCACCAAAAGTACGGAAAGATGTATTGTATGGGTAAGCTTTAAGCACTTGCAGATTCCAATTTATTCGCACTCACTTTATTTAAAGATATATTTAAAAGTCAGAAAATGATTGCATATAAGCACAGACTGACAAAGAATGTCCGTTTTGAATAATTATTAAACAAATTACGCATTTCAACGTAATAGAAATTGTAACGAATGGTATTGAAGAGGTCTATAATTGACACATATCATTAATCTAATTTATAGGATTCATGATGGAACTATACCCGGGGTAATAGTTGGCGAGCCGAAATTCATAAATCCAATTCTGTGCAGCTTAACGGCACTGGAAGTCTGGCAAATCTTCTTTTCACTTTTTCCCTTCTGGAGAAAGTGGACTGCGTACTTCCAATGTCGCTGTTTCAGCTTGTGGGCTTCACCGTCCTCCGTCCTGATTCAATGGGATTTTTCCGAAGAGGTACAACCTCTTGCCATTAGACAACGCAGAGGCCGAAGGCATTGTGCATGCCGATTTCCTCCAGCTCCTGATGAATGCTGTAGACGACACCATTACTGGAGCGGATAAACAACCAAGGTCCAACATCCTGTCCGAGGACGAAGTTCTATCCCACTCTGTTCTTTTCATTTCCATTGGATTTGAAACATCTTCCCAGCTGCTGGTCTACTGCTCCAATTTTGCTGAATTACTAGAATATTTAATCCTGGGTTGAGGATGGAAAGACGGGCAAGTGCGGACTTCGTGTTGGCGGATACTAGAATATCTTTACCAAAGGAACAACGGTTGCATTGCCCTTTTGTGCAACGAACCTCACCAACGAGCACTATCCAAACCCTAACTTACTTGATTACTTGGCTGCAATTAGCACATTTTTCCTTTTCATCTGTATGTATGTCGCTTTTAAATAGCAGCAATATAGCTAGTTAACTTTTAATTATTATTTTATTATGTTATGTATTTTTAGTATGTAGTTACTTATTAGATAACTAGATTTTTGTATCGAAATGCATTTAATTTTGCTATGATGATACAATTTGTACCAGGGGATGTTGCATTTACAAAAACAATTCCATACAGTGAAATAGGAATGTTCCTAGCTCACTAAAAGGTTTAATTAGTTTTTAGTTTAGTTTAATCTTATTATTATTAATTAATTCTTTGCTTAATTCTACTGTAATTGTAACTAACTTTCCTATTCCTATTACCTTAATACCTTCTTAGTTTATTTAGCCATTTAAAATAAATGACTCCAAGGGACCGGGGCTGTGAAAACTCATCTTTAAGTTTAAAGTTAATATGTAAATTGTAAAATAATACCTATTAACTTTAATTATAAATAACTTTCATCATATCCCCTCCATTTCAATCTTTCTAATTAATATAGGTATCTACTGACCTGAAAGAATTACTGTATCGTCAATTTAAGCTGCAACTTTTTCATGAGTGTGTGTGTAACTCTTTTTAGATAGTTTTTGCTTTCTCCATTACTTTTATTTAGTTTCCTTAAAGTAATTACAATAAGTATTTAGTTTATACATATTGCTAATACCTATATTATTATGTTAAAATATTTTAATTCTTATCATTAATTCGAATTTAATTACGCATTGGATTACATTGGATGTATTTGCTATCTTGCTGTCATTTCCTATACATATTGCAATTAGATAGATCAAGGCTATATAGTTACAGTATGAACAACTACAATAACTTTAGCTTTCATTCTTAAACAAACTTATTGGCATATCTTATACAATTGGCTTTATATGATTCGATAAATAAATAAAATTATATTGCTTGCAAATCTGGTCCATTAATTTAAACATTTCATTATTTGTTATTTATTCATGATTTCATGATTTATTATTTATTCAATATTTCATTATTTATTATTTATTATTCAATAATAACCTTTTCTCACCATCTGCTAATCTATATTACACAATCAGAATTTGAGAATATGATTTTTTAACTGTTTAGGTCATATTGTTTTTCAGCTTTACAAATTTTTTCAAACAGACAGAACAACAAATTAAAGAAAGAATGTAAATAATACAAAAGACTAACTGCTAAAACATTGTTTCTATTCTCTATTCTCTCTATTTTCTATTTCTATTCAGGTCTTATTCGTAACCAGAAAATAACCAAATCATTTCACTACAACTTTTTCACTTTAATTTCCAGGAAACGGAAACTGCATAATTAACAATGTCACAATGAAACGGAGTTCAAAAACTTATTTATTATAGCTTCCTAATTGTAATTAATTTTATGAGCTGAAACATTAGCAAACATCAAAAGTTGTGCACAAAAAAATATGTAGTAATGAAAAGGCACTATAGCAATTCTTCTCATTTGGTTCATCCACATTATAACGAACTGGGTACCTACCTAATTTCTTTCATACCCACATGTAAGCAATCACTTGCTGACAAAATCTTTAACAACTTTATTTATTGTATGTACAAATACGTTAAAAAGTATATGTATCATCATAATATTATGCTACTTCTACTTATCTTTACAGTAATTAATTCCTAGACAGATATATTATGATACTTTCATTAAAAGAGAGAGTATACGTCTGGAGCATTAAGGGGGGCTCAGAGTTAGCGCTCCGCCGCCTAGCGGGAGAACGGATTAACTTAGGACGATTTTGTTAAAAGTTTTGAAATCTACACATACCTAATTTCCAAATGCCCATGGATGAGAAACGTTAGAAAATACATTTAATAATAGTACAAATTGGGGTTATGTGTAATGCATTGTAAAAACACATTTTTCTATAATATTTAAGTAGGTAATTAATTTCTTTCAAGTTTTGTACAAACCAGCTCCATGCCCGCTGCAGTTTTTTCTCTATTTTATGGTATTTTTTACAACGTTCTATGTTTCTTCAAAGTCTCAGAATCAGGCTTAGGAAATTTATATGTAAATTTGTACACCGGGTCGGCTAAATTTTGCAATTCTGAACAAAATGGATGCAGAATGCCCTAAAACTTTTCTGTCTAACTCTGAGTCCCCCTTAAGAATAATAAGTAATTAGGAAGACAGTAACTGGTTGCTAATGATTAGCAAAGATTTTTTGTTTACAAACGGGAATTTAAAAATATTTCAACAGAAATATTTGGTTGTAGTCGTGATTTTTTAATCAGCGTAAATACATTATGTACATGGAAATCAGGGTGGAATGCATTTAATTTTCATCTCTCAAGAAAATGTAATTGAGCCGAGGATTTGGACTCATGAAGGACTAAAACTACAAATTAACTTTGTTCAATAATTCAAATGGTTAAATATTACCTATTTACATACTTATATTTTAAATGTCAACAGGTTAGCTTCTGCAATTACGTGATCAAGTGCATTTTAATTTAAAATACTTTAATCCATTTTAATTTAAAATACTTTAATGCATTTTTTAATTAAAATACTGCAGTGAAGCCGTACAGGCAAAGAGTTAAATAACGAGACATTATATACATGTCATGTATGTAGGTACGCACAAAATTGCATGCATGATTTTGTCCTGATACAAATGGCAATCTACATAGCATGACTTACACGCATGTTGATGACTGAACTATTTAGTCAGGGAGTAGTAGTGGTTTCAGGCGATGCTACGGTATGTCTTTGAATACGAGAATATGTATGTCTACGAGAAATGGAAAAAGAATAAAAACATCGATTTTGTCGCAAAAAAAACAAAACCCCCCAAACGTTCCCCAATAAGCTAGGGGAATTGAAATGATTTGGATTGGACTTTGTTTCAACGGTATTCCACATGATTATATAAGACCGAAAACTGTGAGAATTTCGGAAGATATGGAAAAAATTGCCGAAGATGTTGCTCGTGAAGAATCGTGAATTTGGATAATGAAGAAGACTTGGAGTAATTTATGGAAAATTGGGTAGGGAAGGGATTAGAGGAGCTGGCTTAATATAAATACTATAGTTAAATGTGTAATTTTCCAGCTTCTATCACTATTGCAAGCTAATTAATTAATTAATCGTATAAAAATTATATCAGTTTCAATTTTGCTAGTTTACAATGGGACGCCCTTTAGTCAGGGAGTAGTGGCTTCAAGCAAATCTTCTTCATGCAATTTCACGTGTTTTATCAAGGTTTTAAGGCGACGGTATGACTTTCTGCAGTGACCACATTTGTAGGGTTTACCTTGTTCGTGACATTTTTCATGATCGTTAAGGCCTTCCCTTAGGGCAAAGCGCTTATCGCAGATGTGGCATGGAAAAGGCTTTAGTCCCGAGTGCAAGATTATGTGACGATATAAATCCGATTTTTGGTAGAATTTTCTTCCACATAACTCACATTTGAATTGTTTTCCTTTCAGATGTTGCATTATGAAGTGTCTCTCCAAATGTACCTTCTGGTTAAATGATCGGGGACACATTTGACATTGAAAGGGTTTCTTACCGGAGTGAACTAGCTTGTGACGATTCAAGTTGTATGTGGTATTAAATTTTTTTCCACAACTGTTGCACTCACGGGTTGTTTCTCCTGCGGAAAAAAATTCTTCATTTCTAAATTATCACTAGCTATCTATTATTACTTTCAACCCTATTATTATATTTTCCCCTAATATTTTCTGACAAAAGCAATGCTAACCTTCCGATGCAGTTTCAGACGCCACAAATTCTTCTGCCATAACAATAAAATCGTCGTCATCTAAGATTTCGTCAGCGAGCTCAATCTCCCTGGCCAATACAAGTTTCTTGTCTGGAGGCTTGGAGCTGGAGCCCAGATTTTTTAATACTTCGTCAAACTACACAAAGTACAAATTGTAGGAATATTTATAATTTAATTAATAGTTATTAATAGAAGTTAATTGCATTTGGGAAATTCCTAGTGCAATAGAATCTTCATTGCATGAAATTAAGTATTTGAATTTTATCTGAGCAGAAATCATTTACTTGCTATTGTGGACAATAACTTACTTTGATTTCGACGCAGAGGAGAGATTTGTTGAGATTTTTTAAAACAATAACCATTACGGCTAATAACTACAAAAATTTATAAAATAATTAACATTTTTCATTAATGAGAGCAAACATTAATTACAAATATATTTACTTGCAAATTAATTGATAAGTCACATCTGCATAAGATTGCTTACATTTGACATGTCAGGACTTAGGTCTTTCCAATTTTTAGTGATCAGCTCCTTTGAAATGTTGTAGACACAAGGCTTTGAAGATTTAATGGAATCGTTTATGTTGTTGAGCAATATTTTAAGAACGGAAGGTGATATTGTGTATTCCTCGTGTAGAAAGTGACAAAGAAAGTCGTACATATGAGATTTCAAGTCTGGTGGCTGTCTATCGCTGCGTTCATAAAAAAAACTACTGACTGACTAAAGCATTTCAATATTTATAAATAAAATTTAAAATTCAATTACCTGATAACTTTGAAAATCATTTTAAACAATCGACAGAGGATATCATTTTTGTCTTTTGGCCTTAGCTTGGAGATGAAACTCAATAATTTGATTTTAACCAACTTCGCAAACAGATGATTATATTTATCAAAATGAGGAGCATTTACACATTTCAAACCTCTTAACTGACACACGAGAAATATTAACACCACCTGAAACAAAAATTTGAACGGGACCAATTAAAATATTCAATCGAGTCATTACAAATTGATACGACTATGACTTTCCACCGACCTTTAATTGATGAAGATTCTCAAATGGGGGATGATGTTCCAAAACCTTGAGCAATTCTGCAATGCTGCTGGCAACTAATAGTTGGACGTATTTATTGTCATGTTTTAAAAATCTCTCTTCAAAGAGCAGTAGACTAAGGGTAGTGTAATCCTTACGGGACCTATTTACTGTATCCTGATTCGTATAACATAACTGAGTCTCTAACGATTCCAAAGTAGAGATGAGCTCCTGTGAATTCAATTCTTTTTGTTCTTCTGATAGTGACTCGTCGGAATCCATATTATGAGGGATGATAGATATTCTGTCTACAACATGTACAATTAAGAAGAAAATATGAGAAAAAGTAATTTGTGGCCATTATTGAGCATGTGATAATTTATTTCTGCACTTGTACTTACTATATTATCTGTGCCTATGTATAATTAAGGGATTAAAACCAAATAACGTTCAATCATGTTTCCCTACCTACCGAAATGTCCAATTTGTAATTGAACTTGGTAGGATATGAACTAATCATGCATTAATAAAATTGTCATTTGTAAAAAGGTGTAAAATCAGTTGTCATATCAGTGAAAATATATTTAAATTACTGGAAAGATAAACATACACATATATTATATCTACGTGTGCATATTTAAGGTATGACATTTGCAAATCATTATACTCACTCAAATGTGTAGAAGGCAGGTTGGATCACGAATGTAGAAATGTCTTGCAGCTTTTGTTATTGGGTCCTGGGCTGGGGTATATTGACATATTTCTGTGCTACGTTCAAAATGAAAGTAAAAATAAAAAAATCACCAAGCCGAAAAAGACGACTCCTACACCAAGAAAACAATGAATATAGTCGACAGTGTCTGTGTCATGGGAAGCGGTGCTGCGGCCATTACGGGGATTAACTGAGCGCTCCAATACAGTGATCTCGGTAATCCTGTTGGGTAATGTGGCTTCTGCAATGAGATTGCCCCTGGTAAGTGTTACTTCATTTCCATTGTTGCAGACACACATGGTACCAGTCACCAGATTCTCACACAGGTCGAGGTCATCAGATTCTTACTTGCATCGACGTTATGTAGATATCAATGCATAGACCTCTGTCCCTTTCGGTTCGGATTCACACTTTAGTTTATACGTATCTAGCTACTCCTGCTAACTAGGATAGTACCTGTTGTAGAAAACACAAAGTTCGGAAATTAGAAACTTCCTTTATGTCCGTTCTTTTCACCTTAGCTTTTGAATTATCATTTTTAGATTGATTTATGATAGAAAGCCTGGTTAATATGGAATAAACTTTAATTAACACAAAAGGAATAATATTAGGAGAATGTCAATCAAGATCTAAAAGATTACGTATGAGTATTTTGAGTAGGTATATTATACTTACTTTTAAGTCAAAAGTAAAAAAAATGTGAAAGTGTAGACGTTTAGGTGATAAATTGGTCCAGTTAGGAATTGATTGTTCCTGTAACAATTAAAATATTTTATAATTTTACTTATTTTATTTTCAAGACTTAAATTATTATTTTAATTCCTTTTTTTAGGTTTAAATTCAACAAAATTGTGGAACAAAATTAGCTCACGGTAAGGAAATCGACCTACTTATCCCTGCCGGACAGTCTGACAAGTCGACAAAGAAATGCTTTCCCCAGTGGCGACCTTTCGTCCTTGGATTATGACATTTAAATTACAGTAGTACTCATAGGCAGTGTAAAATCTGCAAAATGAGTGAACGTTGATAGTTTTCTCCGTCACAAATAGTTATCTATTGAATTCTGTGGTGGTGAAAAATGACTAGGTATTTAACTATCCATAATGAAATGAAACATATTTTTGTTATTCAAGTATCTACATACGATAATTGTAAAAGTATACTATACTTGTACATACCATTCGGATAGCATTCGGAAGACCAGCAAAGTGTCAGTCGATATATAAATAGTAGTTATCATTCTATACAATCATTGGATTATTATTAGATCTTTAACACTGATTCTTATATTCTTTCTTCTTTCTTCGTTGATTCTTAAACAGAGATTATCCAAATGATGGAACATGGGAGCAGTTCAGTAGCGTACAGGTTCTAAGTCACACACAGCTTGTATTAATGGCAAATGTACTAAATGTAGTAATTTACATAAGCTTCAATACTTTTGGTCGGCTTTATGAGGGCTCATCGAAAAGAGCCGACAGCCGAAACCACCCCAGCCGACAGCCGAAAACATACATTTTAGGCTAA
>JABASI010002021.1:0-21438 GCA_019776505.1 Tomocerus nigrus
AGTGTATCAAAAAATGAAAAAATTCCTGTTTACGCATGTGCCCTGTGGCATCCTTTTAGATATCTGGCTATTCCATTTGAAAAAAGATTTTTTTTATTTTACCTATCTCTTAAATTCACAGTCAATGCGGTTTTTTGAACCAGAAATAGATACGGATCTGTAAGACTTAGGCTATACTGATAACTTATAATAGATACGGAATAAATGGGAAGTCTAGGAATAATATTATGCTCTAACGTATAGGAGGATGGCGAAGACGACTTGTAAAGAAAGTGTCGGTTTGAAAGGTGGGTGAGAAAATGATAACCTGATACTGATGACCAACAATTCAATCGTTGAGGTGAGGTGAGACACATTATAGAGCTATAAGTATAACTATAAATGAGAGGATGTGCTAATAATAGTATAGAATAGATTGGCGGCTGAGTAGGGAAGGCCATATGAAAGGCAATGGTGATTATTGGTGATACGGTGTGGTGTGGTGCCGAAACGAAGAGACTAGGTGAAGGGAATCCCTGGAGAGAGTTTACATATGAAATTTATTTGGATGGATGAACTCATTTGAAAACGCCGACAGAGAATGTAAGAGAGAGCGATACAACCCTTTGATTAATACATCGACTTTGAATGGGATCCTATACATAAATGCACATAGGTAGGCACAGAATGAATCCCTAATAGTTCGATATGATTATTATAAAACTGTAGTGAATTTAAAGGCCCCGAAGGTGAAGCCTTAGCCCTAACCTTGCTTAAGCCAAGCCTTCGAAATAACATTTATACTAAGTTTCTCAAGCGGAAAACAAGCTTGTGATAGTACAGCAATCTACAAAGGCCACACACTTAGCTATTACCTAATGGAATGTAACAGACTGAATAAATACCCAACTCTGCTCTGTAATCTCCGAATTCAAAAAGCACTACAATAATGCCTACTACAATTACAAATTATTACAATTGCATTCAGGTCACTTTGCAATTCTTACTGCCCACTGTTATAGCATTTTATTGACGGTGATGCTTTAAATAGCCTTTAAATCCATGTACACATATTACATTGTAAAATATATACCTAAATACAAGATGGAATATTACCCTTCCACTGTATGTACTTTAAAATAACGTACGTATATACTTTGGTCCCTGTGTATACATTTCATTGGCTTTGTTCAACATATATTTGTAAAGGAATCAATGAAAAATGAAGACTGCAGTTGAAATAACATCTTTAGGACTTGAATGATCTTCTCTGATTCAACATATCTAGATACTTAATAAAAATATGCACAATTCAAACGTTTCCCTAAGCTTCATGTTTAAATCTCTAATGGTGGTCCGTCTACTTACTTAGTGCACAATGTTTTCATAAGCCACGCTATAAATAGCACCACCGTTCCCTACCAGTAATCAGTTAAATACACTGAGGTCTTTTTAAACCCTTAATTTATAAACATTTACTCCATAAGGTACGACCATAATAATATCTACCTAAATCCCAGTGCCTATACCAATATGAAACTCCTATCTATACCTACCTATGTTATACATATATTATAGGTACATATTATAAGAATAGTACCTAAGTTTCATCTGTAGGTATACCCCTTGGTTATATAACGACGCAGTAAAGAAAATATTTCTCGATTCTCAACTTCTGTTTGATTTGTCTATGAATGAATGAGGGCACTGTCCATGTAGCAAATCTGTATGTATGGATGAGTTGCATTTAAAAGAATTGAATCGAGGGCTCTCAAATGCAAACACAACAAACAACGTCTCTTTTTCAATGAGATGCAAATCGTTTCTGTTTAAACTAATTGCTTCAGGTTCAATGGCAAATATTAGAGTTTATTTAGATGTTCTATTTAGCGTAGATAGTTTATTATTTATATTGCAATATCCATTATAAATTATAACACAGGCTGCAACTTGTAATTTAAATATACTTACGTAGTTAATGTGCCTATCCGTAGAGACAGGAGACACTTTTATTTATTGCTCCTGCACATTGTTCTTCTTCTTTTGAATAGCTGCAATATCAGCATTCAGCTGTATTTTTAGTTGTCATTCGATTTTATTTGTCTACAGTCCACATGCATACATTTATAATCTTCATTTAGAAAATGCAGTCAACAAAAAGATCGTTTTGTAATAGATCTGCACCTATCCACAGCAGCACCAGAGAGTAAGCGTACATACCTTACGCTTGCCTGTCTCCAAAGTAGTCCAAAGGAAGAAACAACTTTGCATAATGATGCCATCGTAAATTCACAAGCTTTCTTCTATTCTATTACTTCAGCTTAACTTTTCCTCTCTTTCCATTTGTCTATCTAGATTCTTAATGTACAATTAAATGTATGGATAAATATGCCACGGTCCAATGCGTGATGTCCTTATTCAAAACATTTTTCTATGTCTAGATGAGAGTATTTGTAATTCTTTCCTTCCTTCCATTTACACTATTTTTCATTAATGGTAAGAGTCAACAGTCAGACAAGAGGCAACTATCAATAGAAGGGAAGGGCGCAGAAAAAGAGAGGCTTGTTAAACTATTTATGATTTTGATGATTAATGGAATTTGGGGTCACTTAGCATTATGTACTCTTATCTGTGTACATTAACGCAGGGAGGTCCTTTACACCACACCGGAGCAGTAAAGTTTTCTCTACTATACTTCCTTGCATTTTCCATTCATGAATTGGACACAGGTACTCAACACTCTTACCTTACCTTGGCCAAATATATATGAATACCAAAGAATATTTTATAACCCAAAGTAGGGATACCGAAGATCCTGGACTTTTCTCTCCGATTCCCAAAACATACTTGTGACAAAATCTACTTATACTAAGATGTAAGTTGAGAAATTCTTGGATTGAAGATTATTAATTCTATTTATGCAAATTCCTATGGGATCCTGTTCTAATGTAATCACGAGAAGAAAATAGTAAGGTATAGTTATATATATGACATTGCTACGATTCACCTTTATCCAAATTATGAAGAAATTCGTAAATATAAAATGGGAATGAAACATACATATTTGCCCTTGCTACTTACTCAATTGAGTAAAATTTAATACAGCAATAATGGAGATTAGAGAGGTTTGTAAATTACATAATGGGGCAAGCTGCACTAAATAGCCAATAAATTGCTTCCTTCATTGCATTTTTTATTTGAATTGCTATGAAATATTGCATGCTGCTCTGCTCGGCGTGCTTCTACGGCTTTAACGTTGATTAACAGAAAGCAGAAGGCGAATTGAGACAATTTATCATCAAATTATTTATTGGTTTCTCTGTATTGGACATGAGACTATTTGGGGGAGCAGGATTTCTACATCGGTGTATTAAAATCACAATTCATGCTACATACAGGAGAAAATATTGTGTATATAAATGCTGATTAACTCCCTGGATCCAACAGCTTATCTTTCAGCAGCAGTCAACTCTATAAAAAGTGAAATGAACAGAACTTGGAAGATTTAATCATTTTAGCATTCATCACACCTTAGTAACTTGCATCATTTCTTTATATGAGTCTGTAATATTTTTTGCCGCTTTTTAGTTTCTTATAGTTACATAGTATTTTCCTTTCGTTTGACAAACTGGTTTAGAATCAGATCTGTATATAAGATTGTGATATAATTCCAACTAAATACAACTGTCTGATACAATTAGAGGATGAATTATCCCGATCTGAGCGTAAGCTGTCAATTCGACAAAAGAAATTGATACACAATGAAAGAAACAATGTATATTATAATTATTAATAGCAATAAAGACAGGGATTAGCTAGCTAATGTTACTGGAATGATGGAAGAAGGGAAGGACATCAGAGGTACGGATGAAAAGATAAAGTAATAACTTGGATGAGGGGATATCGTTACAATTTTAAGGCAGTTGAGGCGAAGAGATAGAGAATAATAAATATGAAGGAGAAAAGCAGTAGCAGAAGGCGACTTTTAACAGAAGAGAAACAAATGAAAGGAGGAAAGAGGAATATTATAAGGAGAAGTGTAGCATAATAATGTTAAATAGGAAGCGTCAATATATGAAATCAAAGCCTAAATAGGGCAGTGCATGAAAGCAAAAGAAATGTGTTTCATTTTATTAGGAACGGAGGAGGAAAGAAGAGAGTGACCTGGGCCTGTCTGGCAGGCTGAATATTAGCTACCAGGATGGTCTGTCTGTCTGTCGGGATAGGTAGTGGCAGTGGCAGTAGTCAGTCAGCGAGTATTATGAATTTGGGAAGAAGTAGGGGATGGGGGTTGTGTCGAATGGAACCGTATGGGAATGGGATGGTCGGTTTTGCGCCACATGAGACGGATTGCACCATTAGAAACAACTGACTGTGTGAAATCAATTTGAGAAGAAAATGTATCAAAATTCATTTGACTAATCTCCATGAAGTGTCATCCGATACAGTTTATATGAATAGATAGATAGACAATGGTGGGAGAGCGTATTAGCATTATCTGTCTTTTGTTCCTCCCGAAATGTCAACTGAACTCCACTCTCCCTGACTCCTAAATCCAACCAACTCTACCCAACCATAATAAAATGTTCTATTGACTTATCTCCTTTCAATAATTTACAAATCACATCCAAATCCTTTCATTTATTTATTTACCATCTCCCTCCTCTCATCTCCATTCCTCTAATTCTGTCAATTTATATTGACTGTGATCTACTTTCCCTTCCTCGGGAACCTTTGTCTTCTTTCTATTAAAATGGTATAGAAACTTCTTTCACTTGGTTTTCTAAGAAACTAAATTATTTGATAATGATAATTTTTGACATAGTACCCATACTATGACTTTTATAATTGGCAAAACCAAATAATGACTAAGTTCTATTTTGCAGCACACGGTTAATAATTCAGCAGCTTTATTGTCCATATTGATTGTCGATGGAATTAGTCAAATGCAAATGAAAACTGAATCGTTTCTTGTATTTTCATGGGTTTCCCAGATGAAGGAAGCATTGAATGAAGAATAGTACTATTGATAAAAAGTTTTAATTTTGTATGGGAACTGAACCAAAGGAAGGGAAGAAGGACAACTTGATATTGGATGAAGGAAATGCGCGCACGTGCCCGTTCCTTTCTATTTTATTACATTTCTGTAATAAAAATATTTGTATTATGTTCTAATACCTGATACAGATATAAGGTAGCAATGAAATCTGTTATGCAGTGGCAATAAATACTACTGTAGTTACTTATGCACGATTTGCCAGCATTATAAGTTCTTTTCTTAGATTTCCCAAAAATATCCCAGCAATAAATTCACATGTACCTAGTTAGAAATGATGGGGTTTACTTCGTACTTACTGGCTCAAATCCGAAGTACAGTATACGACTCCAGTATGAGTAGAACAGAAAGCACAGAGCAATAATAAGATAATTAACTACACATAAAAACAGTGTGCAAAACCTAAACATCTACCAAATGTGTTAATGAAATAGATGCAGAAAGTCCAAAAAAGTACCAGTTACGTATTATTTCAGGGGAAGTGCTATTTTTAATTCATTTTAGACTTAAAACTTTCCCATGTAGCTATCTAAATGAATTACATACCTACTTATATCAACCAAGAGACTACCCAAATCAAAATTGAAGCAAAAATTAGGGAGTGTATTAGATCTATTTTCTAAACTTCCTGATAACTGAATTTTCTTTTACTTAAATTTTTTCTAAGTAACATTTTTCTAGATGTTACTATGTATAATTTACAGGAAGTTGTTACAAAAATTATTAAAAAATTCGAGAACCATTTATATATTCTGATAGCATATTAAGATAAAATGTGAAATCAATCATACCATTCTAGAAAGCCGCAAATGAGTTCAAAACTGTTTAGTTTGTAAAAAATCGGAATTTAAGAACTAATAAAAATATTTTAAAATGGGAAAAACAAATTTGGAATCTTGTCGTTTTTCATGTTTTTATTTCGTCTGTCTTTAGACTTGGCCTTTGAACTTCGGACTTTCGAACTTCGGTTTTCGTAACGTCTTGTCTCCCAAAACGTAGTCACGTGCCACGTTTTGGGACTCTTCCCCTTCCCTTCAGTGGCCTAGCAAAAGACTACGTTTCGGGACTCTTCCCTTCAGTAACCGAGCAAAGCCGAATTGAGCTGCACTGTCATTGGCTTTGAGAACGATACAATCCTTATCTCGATAATTTATCCGATAAGGCCTCGATCAAAGTAATTTGGCAAGACTAATACAAAGTATGAAATTCATTTCGGTATTTCATGCTAGGTAATATTATCATTTTTTATAGTAGCTAGTAGATATGAATTGTAGTTTACGAAAATCTACGCATATTTTATAAAGATGGTTAGCAGCTATTAAAATAGATTTAGAATTAGCAGAGAAAAACAATATTATTGTTGCTAAGAACAGAAAGCAGTTCTTGTACTCATGAAATAGTATTAACCTGCGTATGTATTTTTTGAGTTCGTACAATATATTTAATAGTCATAGGATTAGGTTCTCATCAGCTACAATACTTATAAATAAATCTCCCAAGAAGGAGGAAATTATCTTTTTTCACTTCACTTCACACTTTTCTATTATTCTTAGAAAATTCAATGAACAAAATGTTTATGCTTTTCACATTGAACGAAGAGAGAAGAAGGAAATGCCAGACGAATGAGAGAAGTCATCTCAAAATAGAAAAGTAAGCAATCAGAATCAGAACTTTTCTCATTATACTTTATCCATAGGCTGCTGGCAAGTGAAGTGAGTGATGTAACGTCATCTGCGATTCCATAATTTTCGTTATAATACTTAAATAAGTAGACACTAGGAATATTGCTTATCTTATCATAGAATATTAGCGTAGTAAATATGATCTACCTAGCACATCATCATAACAAAAATATTATTCTACCAGATCTATGATTTATGTATGTATATGTGTATATAGCTTTGTTATAGGTATTATTTCACTACCTTAATATTATAAACATGTTCATCGCTTAAACTCATCTCAATTTATTTTAGGTAGGTACTAGCTATTCCTATCTTAATATTCCTAACCGACGTATTTATTTGTATTGAACGCCTATTAGAACAGATTCCTATTTTATAAGCTTATTTTAAACTCATTGTCATTAAATATGGACATAATATTTGATTATATATATTTTCTTTTTCACTAATTGTATTACGTCATCAGAAATAAGTAAATGTCGTTCGACTGTATACCATTTATTTATATTACTACTTTACTACCATTTATTTGATTTAATATTACCAATCATAGCAAAATGATTTTTTCCATTATTCATTATTTATTCAAACTAAATACGTTTGAATTTAATACTACTTTGTCATTTTATTACCGTGTCTTGTAGCAAACCTTATAATGTAAGGTCAGTAGGCAAATAAAAGTCCTCCTCTTCCAATTTAGCTACATTTAATATAATTTGCCACGCATTTTGTGATAAAATATTTGAAGAATGAAAGGAGGCAGTGAAAACTATATTACTAGTATAAGAAATGAATTAAGGATTTTGTAACTTAGGTTCATAGCTGCATATCAATAAGCAACATATAATACCCACAAAATATATGTAGGTATTATGCTCCCTGGTAAAAGTGTAGGTCGAAGACTAAAAGTGAGAGAGAAATGACGGAGAGGAAGAGATGTGAAGGCAGAGGGAAAGGCTAGGGGCAATAAAATATATTCAAAATAGGAATGCAGGGGATCGGAATGGTATTAGGTAGTTGGTTAGGTTTGAGTACCGTATTTGCTGTAACAAACGCCCCCGGCGTTTAGCGTTCGCACGACAAAGCTGTACCCGGCGTTTATTTAAGGCCCGGCGCTTATTAGAGACCCGGCGTTTAGCGATTGTGGGGAACTATGAAGCCAATGAGGCTCGGATTTGAATTTCTGCGGTGGCTTTTACTAGTAAAGTAGTTGAAACCAAGGATAAATCAAGGATATTTGCAGCCGACCCCGGCGTTTATTAAAGACCGGCGTTTCGGGGTAAAACGTGGCAAGAGAGGCCTGTACCCCGGCGTTTATTACAGATCCAGCGTTTATTACAATCCGGCGTTTATTACAGCAAATACGGTAGTCGAATTTGACTCTGGAGTTGAGTCGGGAGCGGAAAATGAGAAAAGAATATTAGGGACAAGGATATTTGCTAATAAGTAGGAGATGTAAGGGAAATTTATTCAATGAATGAAAGAAATATGAAATATGCTGAAGGTTGAACAAGGAATAGAGTTGAATTGGATTGGCTGAGAGTGTGGGCCCAAGAAGTTTGGTAATGTTATCTAAGTATCTGGTGAAATTCGATTTGTGCAAAAGTGGGAGATGAAAGAGTTGATGTCTAATTATGGGAGTTTCTGAATGGCAATTTAATTTTGATAATAATGGGATGGGAATTGAAGATTTCTTCTAGAGTTGTGGTTCTATTGAAGCAATATTTCATGAAAAATGCTGCATATAAGAAGAATGAGATCATCAGCGAATGAAATTAACATGTTTTTTCTTCCACGCCATCATCATACTCCAGAAAGAATAAAAAGGAAGCCTAATTATTAAAGGCATCAGTGTTTTTGGCATGTGGTTTTCTAAATCGCAAAAAATTATTCCATTAAGCGATTAAATTAGACTGGGAGTTTTTTCAAAGACCTCTGATCCTTTAAGTGGAGCGTGTTTGTCTGTCAGCTTTTCAATAGGACTCCCGAGGCTTATCGCTAACATTAGCTCACAACTTCGTTTACTTACGGACACTGCACTGACTTGGCTTGCCCTCCTGCCCTGCCTGCTTCTCCTCCTATTCCTACTATCCCTAAATACTAGTTACTGACATAAGTCCCGCATCATGTGAGTAATCAGCTATAGCCACAATATTTATATTCCGCTCTTTACATTCCCCTTCCTACGCAGTAGCTATATAATAATATATCCTAATTATATCCGTTCTACAGCCTTCCTCACTTCTAAAAAATTACTAAAATACTAAAACCAACTATGAGATCCGAAACGAGCCAACATAGCAGCAACTCATTGTCAATGCTTTAATACTAAGTACATAGCTGTGCAGTTTGCAGTGGATTTGGGCAGTTAATTTAAAATAGCTAAATACTAATATCCATAAGCAGTTTGGTCCATCCAAGTCCAACTTACGACAATGCATTATTTTAGGAGTAGTCAACATAACATTTTCCGCTTTTCATGTTCAGCTATGCTTTCTCAACTTGGAACAAACAGCAGCAGCAGCAGAGCACAAATTGAATACCGCTATTATAGTATATGACTGCGAATTGCTCTTTTTATATTGTAATAGTATTGGAACATATAAATGTGCAGTCTACAGTGTGTCTAATTCTTGAGGAGACAGTCCATATCATAGTGGAAATGTTCAATATGCTGCCCGTTTTGAATGATACAGTTATCCAAAGGAAAATCCCAGTTACAAATAATGTTGACAAGATCTATTTGGGTTATGGAGGCACAACAGTTAACGACGACACCTTCAAAAACGATTTGAAAACAATGTAAGTTTGATATTGATGCACCATTACTTAGGATATAAGAAATGTGTGAAATTTTGTACCGCTCTTGAAGCGGAAATGACCGCTGTTGACGAAAGAGTGACGATTGCTTTGTTAAATGCACAAGTTGGAATCACCTCCGCTGGAATTGCAGTAGAATTCAATCACCAATCTGAAGAACTTAAATCGGTAAGCTGCTACAAGTTTCGCAGGCAGGACGGGGTCCGCGTTCCGTCGCCAACACCGAGAGAAGGGTTCTTCAGAGAAATGTCACCAAAGGCGACAGTGCCAATCAAATTATCAGAATGGTCCAAAAGCCGAGGAAATCATTGAAAAGATGCGCAATGAAGCAGCGGCCGTCTCATGAAGCGTAAGGACGGCTCTCAAGAGGCGAAAGGTTAAATCCTTTGCGGTGCAAATTTTACATGCCCTGAGGGTTAGAGAATAGTTACAAAATGGTTGCCAACATTCGTCGATTCCGAAACATCATTTGAATTTGAAGCACTGGTTGTTCAAAACAGGCAGAATGCAGCATATCGAAACACTATGATATGGGCTGTAACCTCGAGAAGTTCATACTACACTTGAATTTAATAAAATTGCACTAATAATCTTAATGCTTCTCTGTTGATTAGACTAAGACACTGGCTACTGACATTTTCATCCTTCGTTAAAAAAATGTTCAATGCGGCTGCATAATTTGTGTTTATAGCAAGTTCGTTTTCTAGCAGTAGTGTTAGGTTCACTAATTTAGCATTTTACTTCTTATAATCTCAGTGCATTTGAATTAACTCAATGTTAAAATTAGCCCCTAAAATATAGAAAAAAACACAAAAGAACACCACTTATGTCAGTAACAGACTTGTATTTTTAGGAGCAGAAGAAAATACACCCGTAAGGGTGCTACACTAACCACCCGTGCCACCCGTGCAGGGTTTCGAAGCGTTTGACTTTTGACGAGTGCATGGCATAACCAAATTTTATTGAAACCGCTGGAGACGGAAGTTAAACGGGTATACGATTGTAACGACTGTAACTGGTTTATGAGTGTATAGGTGGTGGGTGTAACTGGTTTATGGGTGTAAGGGTACAATTGACATAACGAGTATAACGGGTGTTACTGGTGTAACGGTAAAACTGTTTTACGGGTGTGCACTGTACGGGTGTAACTAGTGTAAAGGTGTAGGGTGTGACGGATTTACCTAACCTAATCTAATATTAAATAACCCACACCCATAACCTAATCTAAGCATTAATAACGTAACCTTACAAAACAACACAAACCTAGGTACGTTATTTGATATTAGGCTCGGTTATTTAATACTGGGAAGTTAGGTTGGGTTACGTTACGTTAGGTTAGTCACCCGTCACGCCCCTCATACCCGTTAAACCCGCTGCATCTACTTGGTTACACCCTTTATAACCGTTACACCCGTCATACCTGTACACCCGTTGCACCCGCACACCATTTACACCCCTTACACCCATACACCTACACCTGTATATCTGTACGCATACACTCTTATCCTACATTCATTTAGTTTTGAAACACTGCAAGGGTGTAAGTCATGGGTGTAGCACCCGTGCAAGTATATTTTCTTCTACCCCGTATTTTTAAGACACGTCGAAAGGCGTCTCTCTCCAGAATACCGGAAATAATTGCGTTGATGCTCAAAACTTCTCTGGCAACCAAAACATCCAAAAATTTTCTATTTCCATCGATGTTTATTATTATTTACTATATAAAAATATTCGATGGTAAATGTTTTTTTCCCCTTATTAAAAAACAATACTAAAACTAAAAGGCGCTTACCCACTAGAATATAAAATATATAATGTACAGTACCTATAAAAATATTTTCCGTTGTTTAAAAATCACGCAGTTTAGAAGGAACTAAAATATAGAATGCGCTTGATATTTGTTACAATAAGGTGCTGCTCACGTAATTTTTCATAAATGATAAGCAAAGGTAAGAATGACCAAGTAGTATAATACGAGTAAATATTTAATAGACATTTCCCTTCGAGTTGTTTGTCGGTGGCTGTTAAATCTACTTAGTTGGAAAGTATTAAATGGTTATGACGGGATGGAATGTGATGTGGATGATTTGGTGGATAATGTCGAGTTAAGCATTACTGGAGCATAACTACAAAGCTGAGTCGAAGCGAAGGACTTGAGCCATCCCATATTCCTATGCTATCCTCTCATAAACAATGAGTTGCTTGTGAAAATCCTCTCTTGAAATTAAAATCAGCCATCTCATCGACTTATCAAAACTTTTTCTCAACTCTTCACTCAGACCTCTTATGCCGACTTCTTTTCTTCCCAAAACTTTTCTCTTTTCACCAAAAAATTCCATTACCACGACGAAACCAAATCATTTCCACCACATCGCCAGGCTTATCCTTATACTTACTCTCGTAGACACTCTCCTATTTCTCCCTCCTCTAAACTCACTAACTTCTTCATTCTCTCATAATATCTTTTCATTCTATTCTTTCTGTTGTCGTATTTTAGCAATGCTTTCCCAACCTACTCACATTCCCATGTTACGTTTCCTAGAAATCTTCTCACATTTCCAAAGCTCTATGTATAATATTTGTTTGCTTTTCCTTGCCGACTTTATACGGCCTATGTTCGTATTCACAAGTAAGCTTAGAGTAGCTACCTATGGACCGTTCTACTGGTACTCCACAATTCTGGAACGACTTATCTACTGCTTCCCTAATCATCCTCTGTCAGAAAAATGAAAATAGGAGAAATTATGGCACTTCCTTAATCTATTCCTCAATCTAAGTATTTATATAGCCTTTTTTGCTAATAGGAAATTCTTATTGCGGTTTTAACTTTATTGGCACTACTTAAAATGCCTTCAATAGCATTGTTGATGAGTACGCACTTTTACAATATGCATAAATATGTAACAAGTAATTAATTAACATTAAAACTTAAATGATGGAATAGTTCATTATGCACATATTTTGGAATAAATGAGTTTTTCAACTGCCAACCAAGGTATCGTCATTTCATAATAATTAATAAGTTACCTAAAAGCATACCACAAATACCGCCACACAAGTAGAAACTGCATAATGTTATGACTTGGCGTCAAGTGCTGAAGTACCTACATTTACTATATATAGTATATATTATAGCCAGCAATGAGCTTGCAAAAGACCTTTGTGGTAGATATGCTTAAGTAGCCCAAGATAAGTAAGTAGAACCATTATCGGGTATGCTATGGTATACCGTATACCTACTATACTTACCAGTTACCATTTCAGTTTATCACACTGAACTCCAAAACCATTTCATGAATATCTGTTCAATGTGTGGAGCAACATAGAAACCTCTCTTTGTCGCCCCTTTCCATAAGCGTCAGTCAACTGACTGGAATTGTTACTACGATAATAATAATATTAATCGATAACTACAAGTAAAGTAACATTAAAACTATTTTGAGTTTCAGAATTGTTAATTGGTTCAATAAAATCTAAATAAAGAAATGCCAATTTTAAATTAGTATTTACGTGGCGAAATAAGTAGTTCCTTATCCGATATTTAATTTCAATTGGTTACATCTAACAATATGGGAGTTTTTCTGAATCAACTGAATCTTCTGAATTAAAAAGTATAGTTTACAATGTATTGTATTGTGTATGTATTGTGATGGGGTCACATTTTCATGAGAAATGATTGAAACAAATAATAATATTTTTATATCTTGCATAACCCTCTTAAAATGTTTTTATTATGATAAAAATAGCTTTGATCTTTATTCAGGCAAGGAAAATGCATATGTGCATCAAATAAAGTTTCAAACGAATGAGATCCTGTTTCAATGGTCAATGTTTCAGTTTTCCCTTTCATTTCTATTGGGAGAAAACATTTTTTACGAAAGCTTCTATTGATAAAGGAAAGGATGCACATTGGTATTGCTTGGATTTGAAAAAAAGGTTTGTGTTTGATCCTGGAATCAGGAGGTGCCGTAGGTGTGTGCAAGGTGCGTACAAAGTGAGATGAAAATAAAAGTCTAGAGATATTGACACCAATCTAATGAGGAAGTAAAAAAGTTTTAAAAAAAGTATGTGACTTTGGTGAGGTGGGATAAGCAGAAGTGTGAATGGGCATAATTTGTTGTTGAAATGCAGGGCCGGTGAAGAAGAAATGATAATGGGTAGGGAAATAAGAACTAAGTGGGAAGAAGGTGTGCACCGAAATTACCCGAGTATGAAGAGGGAAGGGCCAATGGGCTTAGCTGCGGAAGGCAGAGCTTCAACCACGTGCAGTGTAAATATTCGGGAGATGAATGCGTAGAGAGCGGGAAGGGATTCCCGTCCGTGTGCAGTGCTCTGTGGATGGAGATGGAACGGTCCTCCTGCCAGCCAGCCTCAATCTGATCTCTATCTAGCAACACTCTCCGCCACACACCAAATCATTTGCTTCCTTCGCCTACTCCCAGTCTATTTTCTGGAGTAAGCCCTCTCCTTCTGCTCTCACCACTCCGATACAAATGCAACACATTCCCACTGCCAAGTGCTTCTCACATTGACCAAGGCACTCTGCCCGTTTTTCATCATTTCCTCTTCGGCTCTCCGCCCTGCCAGGTCATTGTCGCCTTGTCCCTTTCAAATCCAACTCTAGTCACAATGAACGCAAAGTGAATCGCGGATTGGAGAAATATTTATTGCATCTGTAAAAGTAAAAGACGAAACCCGGCAGTATGCTCACAGTTTCAAGTTCGTTAAAAAAAGTGAAAAGTAATTGTGCGCTAAGAACACCAATGTGTGAGACGACAACGTGAATTCGTAAAAAACTGTGCATTTTCTAGAATGCTCCCAAATATTCTTGGTCCGTCACCCCTCTACCATTCCGTTTTGAAAAATTTGTCTGAGAATCATACACAGCCTGTCGTTGGTGGGTTTTTTATGGAGAATTTACTTCGAGCAAATGGTCGGGACCATGGAATCAATGTAATTCCTATCCCATGCTCCTTAAAGACCGAGCCTGCAATGATTTCTCCGTCTCATCACAATGATAGTTCATCCCCCGTGCTTGTTCCTGGAAGTTCGCCATTGACGCCCTCAACAAGTCCCACAAATTCAGGTTTGTCTTTTCTCACTTTCTTCCTTTGTGCACCTCTACCAAACACAACTTTATGGGCTTCTCCTACACACATTTTAATGTTCCTACACATCCACAAGTACGTCTCATTTCTCAGCAAATTGCTGTAAGCACCGGCATATCTTGTTTAGCATCTTGTTTTGTTAGCATCGTCGGTATAATAGGAGTGAGACACGCTAATAACTACTACAGTTAGTTGTAGTACATTGCTCCATATTCCTCATTTATTTGTTATTCCATGCATAATATTCTGTGGCAATGTGCAATGGCAATTTTTATAATATCTACACATAAATAAAAATATTCATTGTTTTTGCAATAGGATTTCAAATATTATGTATACTTATTATGCATATCATACAGTCATCTTGCTACTCCTGAAACCTAAAACCTTAGCTATGAATCTGTTCACTTCCTATTTATAAATGTAAACAGGTTAAGTAATTGGCAAATAATTGATTGAATGTGTATTATTTGATATGTTGTATTTTAGTTATCCTCTATGCATATACATTATGTTTCCTAGATATCCTTTGTTCATACATTATGGTTTCATTTCTTAGAAATCTTTTCGAACATTTTGAAATGAACTTCTGCTGCAGCAAACGTAAGTCACCTGGAATTGACAGTTAAATCAGCACCTGCCTTACTCCGCAGATTATTATTACTAATATTTGTTGGGAGGAGGTAGAAGAAAATAATGCATTTCTGAAATGCATTTGCTAAACGAGGCCTAGGAAAATATTCGGATGTCTTGATGGAAAGTAAAAGATGCGTGTGAGAAGTAAATAATGGGAATGTGTGAATTTGCAGGGAATGGGACGACTTCGCTGACGGTGGGGATAACGGCGTCGTACACATTTGAAGAGGAGCGAAGGTGCAAGTCTCAAGAGTCACATAAATACTCAGGACTATTATTGTCAGGATGCCATAACAATTACAGTGGTGGTGGTAGTGGTGGGTTAGGTGGCAGTGGCACGATTTTTCCGCAATGTGTTTGTGTAAGTAGCCCCGGAGGTAGTAGTGATTGCTCATCAAAAGTTTTGGCAAACTGTTATCATCAGGAGAGAGACGGCGGTGGTGGTGGCAGTGGTGGTGGTGGTGTAGGCACTAAGCGAGGAGCCCCAGGAAGCGAGCAGAATTGCACGTGTCGCCTAAGATGCAAGAATTCAAGTGAAATCAAGAACAAATGTGAGGACAACAGTAATAACAATAATACTCGAAAGCCAGTGTTGAAATTTAGCGTGAGTGCCATTCTTGGAGGAGATGACCATAAAAGCGATAAGAACGGCTCCGAATCGACTCCTGTTTTCAATGCCAGTAAGCATTCTTCCCACATGTCTTCCCATTAAGTCGCACAGCCTGACTCTAATGCCACTAATAGAATAGCCTACAATACTTCCCAATCACCACTTACAGTCAAACTCACAATAACGAAGCATATAATACAGCAATATTTGTACACGTCCATTTTCTCTGATTATATCGTAGATGCACATTCATTGAGACCATCCGCAGCCTTCCATCCCACTCCCAACTGAAACAGACGACTAAAAAACTCCATTCATTCCCCATTTACCTATTATCCTGCACTTTATAGAAAATACTCTAATATCCTTTTACAATCATTCTACTACACAGTACACACACCAATATCAATATCCCGTCCTGCCTCTCTTCTCTATGTCTGTGGCTATAATATTATAAGCACATCTTCAGCACGGAGGAGACTCATAGATACAGATATACATGACGTGTATCAGAGCCATCAATTACCTTAATGTTTCGTTTACTAATGTCTACTTTTGTCGTGTCGTACATCTCTTTGTTTGCATAATTATGTAATTGATACAAGCTAATTCAGCCTTAATTTGAATATTTCAAGGAAACCGTCATAAATAATAATAGTGTAGAGTAGGAACATGAAAGATTTACACTTTCATATCATTGTCAGCCTTTGATGTGTGGAATACGGTAGATCTACGAATTACTTAATGAGAAACAGATAAGTAGACAGGTTATCTGCATATAATGATGTGTACAACAAATAACATAATTGCTCACATTATTGGTTCTCTGCGTTGCGTTGCGTATCATTGCTAAGCGTTAGGCTTTGTTGTGTTGATATATTATAGATGCATTTAATAGAATTAACATTGAAAGTCAACTGTTAAAAACTAGAAAGAAGGTTTGCAAGGTGAAGGTTGGTTTTTTTTCACGCGTCAATTTTATTATTTTATTTGTACACGGCAAGTCAATGATGATAATGGGTTTGTAGGCTAAAGCTTAGAAAAAATTTGACAAATGTTAAAATGGACAGTGAATTTCATCATTTGTCCAGAGATTTCTATTCATCATTTAAGGTGGTGATTTCATTCACAGCAAAACGCCTATTTCAATTTAAAGCTCCCTCACTCACATTGAGAGGATTGAAAACAGAGAATCTGTTTTAAAGTTTTTTCCTTTCATCCAGCTATCAACTGGGCGATGAAAGAGATAGCAATAAATCATAACTCAAGGGTTGATTTTGACTCTGTGCGAACGGACGAGTCCGGACAGGAGTTTGCTCTTGTTCTCACTCTTCCTTTCGTGACATCTTGACACGTTTCCGAAATTCAGGCCCAATAAATAACGCTCACTCTTGCCTCACTCTTCAAGCTCTTCCATTTTGCACCATCTCCTCACCTCATCCCAGTCTTGCACGACCTTTTCATTGACTATCTAAAATCAGTCCCTAATAATATTCACTGTCCTTGTCCTTAGCTCCAACTATCAATTCCCTTAGCAAGAAATGTGACAGAAAGTCAAAGGATTTATAATCTCTTCGTAATGTTCTTCTGATAACAAGGGAAATTATATAGTTAGTTACATTTTGCTCCTATATTATATGTAGGTACATGGTAATTTTATTACGCTAGTGTCTTATATAACTGCATTTCGTAGTTATAAAAACTAATTGGGTAATCCGTCATTATTATGATTATCTCTTTTCTCTAACTTACAAGTTAATATTGAGGATGTTATGTTCCTCACATAAATAATAAACCTTTACCGCAATATATAGCTAGCTCTTCTCATATTAGTATCTACGCAGCAAAAACGTGTACGTAGTTAATGATATCATAATTCCGCACAAATATCTATCAGTCGAATATATTCTACAAACAAATGATGGTTTCTAGATAATTTCATCCAAGTAGCTGTGCTGAATGTTAAATTATTTTATTTTGCCTTGGTGGCGGTAGATTAATTATGAACAATAATTCTTGTTTCCGTTATCTTAATATATCTAGATCCAAATAATCGACCAAATTATTTAGTTATAACTTTTTTTTAATCTTTAGTGCTAGTTGGCATATTACTTGTATATTTATGAATGCTCATAAGAACTTTAGCTCTACACAAATAAATACCAACATAATATTGTGCATGATATGCATAGTACGTCATATAATAGAGATAAACTACGGAGATAAACAATTTCACATGATCCACAATCTCTTTAACCTACCAAACCAGTCATCAATTTTGCGCGTATTTCTCGTCTAGCATATTTCGAAGAGATAATATTATATTATACTCTGAGTATGCAGTAAGTACTATATAAATACTTTAAATAGTAAAGTAAGATACCACTCACTCTTCATCATGTACAATATTAGTGAAGCCAAGAGTTTTCTACCAAATGTGAATCTTCCTACTATATGATGTTATGATTTTATATTGCAAGATTTTAACTTGAAAACAGGTTTTTTATTGTTTGCATCTACTTGAACTACATACCAGCTTAATAGGATTTAATGCTACATAATATTATACAACTCTTATAAGAAAATCTTATCATACTTACACAGAAAATATACTGACAATTTTATTAGTGTGTTTAGTGATTATTGTACATACTCGAGTAAAAGTAATACATAATCTACTTAATTAGCTACAATAGTAAAAAATCATGGGAACATGAGTTTACAAAACATTTTGTGGATGTTCAAAAATTAGATGGAGCATTTGTACTGTTTTGTTTATGGGGAACATTGCAAAGCATCTTTATTTAATATAAATTCAACAAAATCATATTTTAAAACACTATACAGATCTTTAAATTGTTAGAAGTAGAGTAAATATATGAGATGGTCTTTTAAAAATCTCTTCCTTTAATAGTATTATTACGTGAAAAGGAATGGACTGCCATTGCATCGTAATTCCCATTATTGCATAGTATTATGAATTTAAGTATCTGGAAACTCATTCCTCAAGCCAATAGCTACTCGTAATTTAACACCATACCGTTACCTTTTAGTGAGGTCTGCTATGTCACCTTTTACATAATATTATTTAGCACATTTTGCTAAGAATTTAAGGAGAAATGGTAATATTGTACTTAACAATTCAGGCATGTAGTTGTGCAATTTTTATGGATAAGCATGTATCACGTGTCAGTCACGACTGGCAGTAATAATAATCCATAATATAGGCTAAAGGTGAAATAATCACTTGCACTTTCAGTTGAGCACGACAAATGGCAAATGCGGAAAAATATCCTCAGGTACTTTGCATTTTGCACTGATGTTGATTAAAATGCATAGATCATTTCATGTGCATATAGATATGCACAGAGAGCTAAATCGATTGTAAATTATGAGAAGGTGAGAAATTGCAGCAAATGGCTTCCCTGTACTTGCAATTAATTACGTTTTGAAGCATGTATTAGCTTGCCAAATTTGCGAGAACTGCTTTCAATTAATTAAGCGCAATCCAGTCATTATAATATGCTGGTAATTAACGACAGCTACAAGCGCAGGATATTCACTCAGGAAGTGGTATGTACTTAAATTCGTATGAGATTAGTAAGTTGTATTAGAATGTATAACAATACATAGTGTCTAGTGTGCATGGAAAGGCAATTTTCTAAGAAACTCTTGTAAAATAGAATCTTTGTTATTTATGAGTTGGATACAATAATAATGCTAATGGGCGAACAGGACAAACGTTTTACTTAGGAATTGCATTGCTGACTCCTTGTTACATATAATGCAACATTTAGGCCATGTGCTGAGCGTGAATGAACGTATGCACAAATTGTAGCATTTCAGATTTCAGAGTGATTTTTTACAAATGGGATTCGATTATATTATGCATTGTTGTTGAGTCCTGAATTGAATAAGTGTCAAAATAGATGGATGTGATTAAAGATGCGGTTGAAATATTTCAACAGGAACTTCATACTTGTTAAATAAATGGAGTAGAATTGTGGAAAGGAGCTTTAAGTGTGTATTTTAGTTTGCATTGTGTGCTTCTAACAAATCAGAATGGACAGGAACAGCGGGAGGTCGTGGTTGATCAGAAAGAACAACACGGGGAAATATACGTAAGAGCGAGAGGTAGACTCTATAAGCATGCGGCCCTTATAGTTCAGATAAGTACGTTATCCCTATACACACAATGTACCTAATCAAATAGTGCTCTTGATATTATTATAAGAATCCCAGCAGTAATAATATTATAATTGGTAAATAAGTAATATTATAAGCAAGCCCGCACAAAAAATTTAGTTTGATAGATCTTTAGTAACGGTGATAATAACCAGTACCATTAGAGACATTAAAATAATACAAACATCCCCATTTTATGGCTATCTTGTTAGCTCCCTTACCTTCGTATATGTATAAAATTAATCAATTACAAAAGGTGTAACATGATCCTACGCCACTTCGCTTACGAAAAGCATGCATTAAAGTACAAGTGAGATGCCATGCCATACGTACAAATGCACTTAATCTTTATAAAAATACTGGCTAATTGAAAGTTTTTATGCCTGTAAAAACAGAGTTATTTGTTCTGTCAATCACAGAGGTAGACTTGAGTTGAAATCAAATAGTAAAATGAGCAACGAGATTTTTATAGCAGAATATTATTTTGTTTGTGTTATTATCATAGAAAATGTATAGAACTGTACTATATGATTATAGGCAAGCATAAAAATGACAGCAATTTCATTCATTTTATAACACGGACCGTGGCACAGTAAAGATATGTTGAAAGTCGAAGGTGAGTAAGTGTAGAGGCTGACAGTGAACTTTATCGTATGATACTACTTGATGTTTAGTTTTTCTAGCGTAGTGACGCTGACGAGTACCCATTGACTGAGTTCATGCCACTTTAAACTAAATAAAGAAGTCTTTACGACTTTTGTTGGTGTCAATGGAATTTGATAATAGTATGGACTAAGTGAGCGAGTAATGTGACACGAAGTAAACATAATATTATGACTAACAATGGTTCCCTACATAATCTCATATCTTGAGTAAACAAACTTTATTTGCAGAGCAAATTACCTACTAAAGTGGATATTATGTAATACACAATTGTAAAATGACACAGTTCAAATATTTTAAATATTGCTCAAAGTAAGACCTTTATTTAATATAAAATCAACCAAACGCATACCTATCTTTATACATAACTTTATATTCCATTCGTTGGTAAATAAATATTTACAACTTGTGATCAGAAGAAAATTAAGGTAGAATGAAGTAGGTAGTTGCTATATTTATGTTTAGGTCAAAAAAGGGATTTGCAGTAGCTATCTATATAAGTATCCATGTTACCGTTTGTATTGAGACTCAGAATGGATTGAAACGTCCTTGGACGTTCTGAAACGCACAAATGATTACCAGTCTGTTTTAAAGGAGACTGGTATGCTTTGGTGTAAACCAATAATATACTAATACTAATAATATACTCCGAAACATATTAGTTTTTGCTTTAAAGCGTCCTCCCCCATATGTACT
>JABASI010002022.1:0-21435 GCA_019776505.1 Tomocerus nigrus
GGGGCTGCTGACTTCGTCAGCTAAGAGGGGCCTATGGCCGACTTCGTCGGCCAAAGGGGGCCTCCGTACAGTACAGCATACCCAGGTGAGAATGTATGATTCCACTCGTGTATTAGTAACATTCACTTCATCGTAAAAATTCTAAAAAAAGTGAAAAATAAGCACTCTGGGCTTAATTAGCGCGGAATGTGCTATTTCACATTCATTTTCAACTTAAAGTCTCAAAATAGTCTCGCTTGCGAATTTTTCTGCTTTTTGGTGTGACCCCGATTGATTGTAAGAGGTAATCCTTAGGTAATCACTATTATGTTATGAAACTATAATTATGAGTTACCTACCTATAGCTATCTAGTCACTCATTATGTACAGAGAATCTACGTAATTTGTAATATGCACAAAATATTTTTAAGGAACATGACGATTTTCATGCAAACTGTGTTTACTGCAATAACGGTTCTGATAATCATCGTAAACGGACAAGGTGATGGCTCTTTCGGTTCAGCATGCGAAACGACTTTAAATTGCAATCAGACAATTTTCCTGGAATGTGTAGAAAAAACGTGCCAATGTGAATCGCGGTACACTGTCAACCAACATGGTATCTGCAGGATGACATACGGCGAGCCGTGCCAACAGGACGTCTTTTGTAACATAGACAAACAGCTTGGTTGCCTACCTTTCAATGACACGACGACTGAAAAGATTTGCCAATGTCAAAAACCCAAAGAACAGATTTTCGATGATGGAACTAGAAAAGCCTGTGTGTCCCTAGTGGGCTTCAACTGTGATCATGATCAATTGGGGGAATTTAACTTGCAGTGTGTGGAAGGAGCCTTTTGTGATATGCCAATAGTAGATGGACAAATGACTCACGAATGCAAATGTAACGAAGGATGGAATACTACTCAAGATTTAAAGTGTGCTAAACAAAATTCCTCCAGTTCGAAACTCATTACCCCACTTTACGTTTTTTACATCTTTTTATGGTGTATTTGGGTTTCCTAAATTCATTTGGTCAATAATGCTCTTCTGTCATTTCTTATACCTACATTCAATTTTCAAATGACTTAATTTTCCCATTGAAATAATTTAAATCGAAAAATACATGTAACTTTATGTGGCCAAATTAGACATTACTTATTATACGATATAATATTGATATATTTAACAACCTTTGCCGTAGCATTCATTACGTTATGTATATGCAGGGTGCTCTATTATAGCCTGAATTTCAATAATATAAAATGTCTTCATTTTCTAAAACTAATCCTTTCAATCCTCATAAAAAATGTTTTGATGATATCAAAGCAGGTTTCCAGTATTTTCTTTACAGCATGTTATTTGGTAGTGAAAGCGGTTGTGATAGCTGTTCCAAAATGCACATAGAAATTATCAATGGTATATACTTACTTAATACTAACAATTAGTGCATATGAATAACTAATAAAATAAGTACCTGCTTATCAAAATCTCATTGGAAGATTACAAATATATTCCAATAATACTGATTTTCAAATCCTATTACTATTATCTGCAATCGCAATGCAATAAATTACTTCACGAACTAAAACATACAATACATAAATAACCTTTGTTAATAATACCCAATAAATTGCATCTTGTCGAACACTCTATTTACTTAATCATCGAACAATAGTGTCACTGTCATGTAAGGCAGGTGTACAAATATTATTTTATTTTATACCTACTTGTCATTGTCAATCATCCATATACGCTCTGAGAGCGCAGTATGTTAAATGGTTGCGTCTTGTTCTGATTATTGTCCTTAATCTATATCTATCTGTGATTACGATGTATCGTGATATCATGTAAATAAATAGGTATGGGTAATTACTAGGTACCGAATTTAACAAAGGCCGATTAAAATGTTTGCCAATGCGATCAATCTTAACAAGTGTTTGTGCACCATGACATGACACGTAAAGTTTCCTGAATTTGTCATTATTGTCAGTATATTTAAGTAAGTATCTTAGTTTTCCTACTTTATGCCTGAAGTTTATTTCGAAGCATAACATTTATCAAAATCCAGCCACTCCAAGAGAATTTTTGTGAACCCAAAGACGAGGTTAAGCATATTTAAATACAATTATCACATCACTACTAATTATCTTAGAAATTGCTTCTAAAAATAATAGTCATAATGTCAATTTAACACACATCTAAGTAGTATGTAGTAACATTATTATTATCAACATAGAAAAATGAAATGCAAGTCAGATTCATTATTATTATTTTTACTTATCTTTATTACAGAAACGAGTAGGTAGGTATCACAGAATTAGCATAAATTACATTACTTTTAAATACCAATTATATAGTAAATGTGCACTACTTATTTCTGCATTTTTATCTTAACTGCTCTTTTGATGATCAAAAACATCATTATATTTTGCAATTAATATTGTCGAAAAGCGAGAATAAGAGTTTAAGTAATCAGAAAATATTACATTTTGTATACATACACTACAACATGAAATTCAACTTGAGTTTGGAAACATTATGATATTGTACATAAAATTTTACACTAGTTTTATCTGATAAATAATATTTGAATACACAGGCGAAGTGAAATATGAAGACTATTGCAATACAAGTCCTTATCCTCGTGTCAATTGCAATATTTAGCAATGGACAGTCCCACGGCACAGTATGTAACAGCAATCAAGAGTGCAATTCATCAGAAAATTTGTTTTGTCTTGCGAAAAACTGTGAATGTATCAGAGGATTCACGGTTGACAGGAATAAAGTATGCAGAAAGTCATACAACGAGCCATGCGAAAGGATTCTCGACTGCAACATAGACAAGCACCTTACATGTGAACCGGAAACCAGACTTTGCAAATGTCAAATACCAGAAGAACAAATTTTTGACATCGGAACAAGAAAAGCCTGTGTATCATTAGTTGGTCATAAATGCGACATGATACACGAACGTGATGCTGGAGAATTTAATTTGAATTGCGTCAATGGAGCCTTTTGTGAAATGAGACATGAAGGTGGAAGCATGATCCATGAGTGTAAATGTTCAGAAGGGTGGGAACCAACGCAAGAATTGACCTGCAGGCGTATTCCATAATAAATTATTTGTACAAAACAAAATCCTAATAAACATCATTAGCTGGTAGAAATTGAACAGTTTCATTGGTATTGACGCAAGATTCTATGGATAATATTATGGAACTAAATCCTTCGTCTTCATAACAGTAGGAATATTGATGAGATGTTTCCAAATGCAAAATTGATATTGATTTCACTTGGATCAGATTTGAGCTTCGTCGAAACCAATTGAGAGGGGAACCCCAACTTGGACTCAAAATTATCTTCTGGCTAAGATTTATTGGGATTGGTCCAGCTAGTGTTTCCTCAAAATCTTGTCTAAAAATAAATATCATCACTTTTTATTAGACTAGGTACCACTGCACTGTTGTGTTCGTGTCGAGTGGTTTCACTTTGTCGATTTCATTACTTTAAAAAAATTGACTTAAGAAAATAAGAAATGTATACCTTTGCTTTAGATTAATTGTCATGAAGTATCTATTTCCTGAATAAATATTTATTTCTTGATTCGTAATGCTCGGGTCGTCATTTTCAGCATTTATTTTGAATGCAAAGTGGTCCCCTATATATTCATGTAAAATTCTTTACTTAATTTTGGTTTTTTTGTTACATTATTTTATTTTATTTTAATATGAAGATGTAACGTACTACAGTAATTCTTTCTTGGCCCCGTAATAGAATAGTAGATTGTGTTGTTTCTAGGTTTTCTTGCATGAAATCCCATTCTATTACACCTGTAACATATTCCCACAATCAATATCAGAAAGGATGATACATATCTACATATCTGCATTTCTTCGTTATCCTAGAAAATTAATTCATGAATTTAATCAAGTCATTGACGTTTGACTTCTTTGTTAACGATACCTTACTAAATCTTCGATGTCACATTTTATTTCGCAAGTAGCATTCACAAGACTATCCCAAGATGGACAGCTGAAAGAAACAAAACTACACGGACTGCGAATTGATTCCGTGAAATATTCATAAGCTCGTATGTGATCGCATCCCAAAAAGCGTCGCATTCCTAAAATTTAAAATATACAATCGTAAAAATTTGAAATGAAGCTATGAAATTCATCATAACTCATATTTAGTAAACACGCATGCCGAAAAGTAAGGAGTTTTCTTGTAATATAGCCTGGTAAACTCCATCGTTGCACCCAGGTTGATCTTTTCCATTGTTGGGGTAGTAATCTGCATGTCCACAAGGCTCTCTGGTGCCAAGTCCAGAAAGAGACCCTTATACAAATACGTTTTATATATGTATAAGAATTTAGTTTTCTTGCCAAGTCTATAAGTGGTATGACGCCTATGACGGTACAATTATCTTAAAAATAACTGTCAACATAAAACACTCATACACGAATGTTTTATGCAATAAATAAGACATACTAGCAAATTGATGCATAGCTATAGACTACATGTCATTGTATGTTAATGTACACTCCCAATGTAAATACAAGTGCAAAAAGGTGTAGTGTGTAACATAAATCTCATCCATTCATGCATACACAAACATTTATATCTTTCTACATAAGTCACATTGTTGTTTCTAACAATAATAAATATGAAAAAGATATTAGTTAACTTATCACATTGTACAATAGGCAATACGTAATAATGGGTACCTCCATGTAGCAATGGTTTTGCATCTGTATGAATGACATCAACGAATAAAGCATCTGACGAATCAAGTCTAATATCCTCTGGAAAGTTTTCAAAATATGGCTGAGCAGGATCAAGGCCTTAATTAGAAACAATAAAAAATTTCCACAAAATGAAAAGGAAAAATGTGATAATGATACGAGCATATTATCGGAGATAACTCTAGGAATTTAGCCTATGCATGTATTTTTCTGTTTACCAGAAATGCGACCGAGGTCATATCCTTTTTCTTTAAGATGATAGCCTACAAAACCTCCGAAATGTGCCCCAAGACTATGGCCAATGAAATGTACATCGCTGACGTTGAGTTGGCGAAAGTTCTGCAGAAATTCTTCATAATAATATTTAGACATTGTCCTCCTTATGATTTGCTATTGTGCACATTGAAAATCAAAAGTTGTGCTAATTTTAAGTCGTACCTGTAAAAGGATGATAAGTTTAGCGGAATAAGCAGCAAGTAGTTGAATATTGACCGTCGCTTGTGTATAAGGTGGCTGAGCCCCCAAAGACCAATCCACTACAAATACATTCGACTCTTTCTCATAGTTGAGCAGTTCAAATGTCAGATCCTACATAAATGACATACAAACATAAAATTACTGAATATATTAAGTTATCTTGTTTTAGAGTGGGAACACAATGTAATGCAATCTTGCATGAACAACTTACAAAATTATCTTATGATAAGAAAGAATTATTAGAGCACTGACGTTTTGACATGTAAAACAGAACAACATAAAAACAAGTAAAAGTAATCTCCACTTTCACTCGTCTAATTAGTGTGAGTGAACCATAGCCAACTTTTATTAGAAAAACTACTTAACCTTGATCCACTGTCTCTCTCCATTCTCAAAGTAGCCATGCGTTATCCAATATGACTTTGTTCCACTCGAAAGTTTCAATTCATTCAAATTTTCAGAAGTCACCAGTTGACAATCAGCACTCAAATTGAATGTGAATAGACAAATCTGGGGTTTCATGTATTCTATGTCTTCAGGAAATAAATAAAATCCTCGTGCTGCGGCGTGTTTCACTTGAAAACAGCCCAAATCTCCGTAACATCGACTGATATTGTTGTATTCAACTAAGGATAATGTAGAAAAACAATATTATTTTGCTTTTGCATTCATGAACGATAGTTCCACATGACATCTAGCTAATATACAACACATAAGAACACATTTTTGAAATTTTCCATATTTTTTTTTACTATAGGTACCTACTTACTACTTACTTATAGTCAACACAAGGATAAAGAATGGAGAATATAGGAGTGGTACCGTGAAACCGTGATAATTAGTATAGGAGAATAACCTACCGTCAGGCAAATCGCTATTGTAAGACTGTTTATATACAGGAACCCCAGTCAGGTACAAAATTGTCTGGATAAGAGTTCCGACCCGAGTTCCATTCAAAATCTCCATGATATTTGTGGGTTAAAAGATGAACACGTTGAACTAGACGTCTGTTAGTCAAGTAATCATCTATTTTTAAATGAAGAAACAAGATGAAATATGGTTTCTCGCAATGTCACAGTACAGCGTGTGCAGATAATATTCCCAGATTTGTCTTTCTTTCTGTGATATGAATAACTGCGTATTTAAAAAATGTTCAAGAGATAAGTTGGAAGAGCAAGGGTCAAGGAAAAATTCTGGTGTTGCTCTATATAAAATATATTAACAATAAGAGGACAGTCCTGACTCCCAAGTTCTTCAAGGTTTAAATTCTCAATGAAAGGAAAATGAATGAGTGGTACTTTGTGTATAAATGAAATATGAAGTATGTAAAATGGTTATTTTTGAGATTTAAACTATTTTCAGTGCATGTCTGGACCATGCCACTTCCCAAACACTATTACTTTCCTTCAGTAGTTTTGCACAGAAGATTCAGGATGCAAGAGAATGTTATCGTGACCGTTTTAAGTTGGCATCCTACATTTATGTCATAACACAGATACATGACAGTATAGGTTATCATGTACATTTTGAAGTTTTATTATTACAGGAACCAGGATCCAAGGTTTCAGACTTTTCTGCTGATTCTGACAATATATTATACTGGTTCCATTCTGATGATTTATGCTTAGGTACTTAAGTGGTACTATTTGTCTAGCACAAATTCTAGTGCTTAATCCTCACATTTATGTAAAACTTTTAGTATAGTACTTCTGTAGGCAAACCTACGCTAATGCTACTTGCTTACCTTTTCCTTTGTTTGGTCATCAAAAGTATCTTCTATAGTTTGCCAGTATATACTTTCTAGAATAATAATTATTCCTTTTAATGCCATCCTGTTGTTAATATTTGGCTTGGGTACAGCATAAAGTAAGTGTACCTTAGTGTTTGTGTCATACATGTAGAAATACTACAAATACTGCTATAGAGTACCTAACCCAATAGGTAGGTCAGGTCACTGCTACCTGCACATAACCTGATTTCTGGTTTAATCTAAATAAGAATTTCGTTTCAGTGAAATCCTTCATTGAACATCAAGAGTGCCTAAACATCAGTGCTTTTAAATAGATATGTCTAGATCTACTGTATTAGAATTGTCCATTAAGATGTTTCAAGAAGAAGTAGACTTGAGAAATGAAAGAACAATAAAAACACAAAGCACCTACAAAGCTTCCGACTAGGAAACCATTTCACTTTTTGATGCTGAATGTAATGGACTAAAATGAGTAGCTACCTTCAGTTCTGTACTAATGATAATGAATCTAAGCTTTCATTTTCTATATTTTTGTTTTCCTTGTAAACACTTGTGTTCCTTTTCTACTGATCACATTTGTAATTGCAATATGATCGCACTATATATTCAGATGTTGCTGCACCTGTAAAGATGAGAACTAAGAATTATATACTACCCATATCCTCGATGTATTGCAAGCTATTGAATACATTTAAAGGAACGGTTGAATACTACTATTACCCACTTTACTAATAACAAATAATATTTGTGCTTAAAACCTGAAGAATGTGAAGATACGATATGGGTCGAGGACACGGTTTACACTCATCATAATAATCAAAAGCTCAGTATGCGTGAACAGAAATCAATTCGTATACGAAAAGTGTTTTTACGTTTTCTAAACATGTACAAATATTTTTTGGATGAGAATGTCTGCATATATAAGTGCTGCTACTATTACCATTCCATACCTCATATTTTTGTTGACACAAGACAAAAGTCTCATAATTTGTGTAGCATTTGTAGCTGAGTCGAGAGTTTAGTACTTGCTTAACCGACAGAATTCCAATTCATGAAAAATCTTTCCAAAATTCAAAATTAAAAACTTTATCTACATATAATTGTCAGTTCGAGAATGTTTCTGTTTCGGTGAGTTTTTTTCGGTTAAAAAGAAACCTACATATATATTACCGGCACCCTGTCGTTGAGACACTTATTTATGTGGTTAAAGTTCCTAAGTATTCAATTTATGATGTAAATACTTTCAGTTTTATCCTGATTGCCGGTTTCAATGCACTGGTGACTGTGGGAGTGTCAGCAGAAGAAAACGAATATGAAGATTATCTTTTCATTGGGAAAGTAGTAGAATATGATAACGAATTGAAATCTGGCTCAATTTCTCCCCGTCCGGAATACAAAAGGTTTTTTAACTACCGTGATGTCCCTTTCCAAAGGGAAATTAATTTGATTCCCATTGAATACGAAATCCTATTACGAAATGTCACATTCTTAGCTGAAAAAGTTAGCGATAAGAAAGGAGGAATGTACAAAGCTGTCAACGTTCAATTGTACAACGAAGAATAATGCAGATCTTCAAATTGCGATCAATATTGTAGTCATCATCATTAAGTGTAACATAATACTCTGTAACTATTATCTTTCGGATTCTTAAAAACCTTATAATAAAATATGTCAAAGATGTTGCACCAATGTGAAAAATGCGTCTCTTTGTATCATTCTTATAATACGACAGGTATTGGCTTTAAAATTTCCATACAAACTTGATATACTTAATATACATAATTTATACTCTGTAGTATAAACAGGAACTTCTCGTTTACTCTCCAACTATTTACTCGTCCTTTTCGCTAGCACAGATATTTTTTTATAAATAGTTTTTATCATAACAGCTCAAAAAACATTCCATTTGGGTTGTTCATTTTTATACCTATGCAGATATCTACTTAAATCTACTCAATGCTAATTCAGCATAAAAAGTCTCCTTAATTACACTCAATGCGTAAACAAGTAAAAGTGTCTGATTAATGGGGCGTGGTGTAGATATGCACTTGCTAGTGATAGATTTTTCATCAAACCCTTTCTAAGTACATAGACTAATAAATAAGAGTGCCCACCGAGTGCCGACTGCTGCGAGAACATAGAATTTAAGTAACTAAGTAGGTACCATCTTTTACACTTTCGACGACTTTGGTAGGTCATTTGTATCACAAGGTCACATTGTTGGTGTCTGACTAATCATCGTTCATTTCTCTTATTGTATTACGTATAGAGGTACAGACTATCAACATTTTTTATCCGATTAATTACTGTATCATATTGTGCGATTGTACTTTTTAATTTACTTCGATTTGCCTGACACTTAAATTAAGGCCAGGAATTAGAAATAGTAAAATGATTGACTTCGTTTCAGTTGTCAGATCTCCTATCAGTCACATATGCGTTCTTCTTTCTTCGGCTGTAAAAAGGTTGCTTTAAAAAATATAATAAGCGAATTAGTAATTCTGAAATCAGTGTTTAGGAACTACATTTATGTCTGCGATAAAGGCACAGAAAAAATCTGTAATGTATCCTGTTCATATAGAACTGCATTTATAGCAAAAGATATCCAATCTAATAATCAGTATCACGGGGTTTCCACAATAAACCGGAACCTGAAAGCCTTGAATTTGACTTTCAAGCTGACGTAGTTTTAAAATGCTGCCTTGAGATGAGATTTAGAGCTAAAATATGACTCAGTTTTCCATGCACACACTTGTATACGACCCAATCAAGTTAATGAATGCGGTAAGTATTAGAAAGGTAATAATATAGACAGTGGTATCAAATAATTTTATTCGCAAGGTAAAAAATAAGTCGTAAGTAGCAATAATGCTATAAATTACCCACTGGTATGAATTGATTTAAAGAAATCACGCTTGTATGTATATCCTAAGTATATGTAAGTAGACTACTGTGTCTGGATATTGTTGTAATAAGAGTAAAGAATTTGACATTTCAATGTCGTATTTTGCAATTGCACGCAAACTCTCAGACAAAATACGCACACGAAATTCTACTTTTACAACAGACGATCGTTCTTTGCCCACCTGGCTCATCAAATAATAAAATTAACCGGATAAAATTAAAAATGCGATTCAATGCCAATAAACAGGTTAGGCTGCTGTCAAAGTAGTTCACGTGTAAATTGCTTTCAACAAAATATCTTCCACAAAATCATATTATAGCTAATATCCATAAATGAGTAAAAGAGAGGCTTAAAACAGAATAAGGATTATCTCACAAACATTCAACTCTTCTGCCTTTGAAAAATATATTTAATTGTGAACACGGCTATTTCGTCAATGCGGAAATTCGTTTAGTCTGAAAAATGTTAGCCAAATTGCTTTGTGAAACGATTTGATATAATTTTTGTTTTTAAAGGATTCAGATGTATCTTAAAAATTTGATGGCACAGTGGGTATGTAGGCATATAGACACAATTGAAAATTAAACCGACGGTAACATCAAAAAATGAATAATATTATGTAAGTTTTGCAATTGGCGAGCGGTTCATTGCGTTACTAATGATGTCTACCACTTTGTCTTGTGTACAATTAATTTTGTAAGAGAACAGAGCAGAGGCTTGCTGCTGTAAAGTGTTCTCGTGTGTACCTGCAATACATTATTATAATAATAAGTATGCATTGAACATTTCTTTTGCGTATGAATTATATGCACGTACTAATTTAAAATAAATTAGTTGCAAAAGGAATTTGAAAGCATGAAATGGACATTTAAAAATTCAATTAATAGAATAATACAGCTGCATAGTTTAATAGCTCAATTGTATTACTCCACAGAGGAGTCAACGATAGGAGGTGAAATGTAAATAAGTAATTGTTATATATATCGTGTGTATGTAATAATGTGAAGTAAAAGATAGTAGTCTCTCTATAAATTATAAATCTGACTTCCTTGGCTGACGGTCCATTAGATTGATTTTTACAGAAAAGCAAGTTGATTGCATTCTAATGACAATAAAATGAATTGAATTGCTCCATTCATCACACGGGTGAATGAAATAGAAGGTAAAAATAAATGATAAATGAAATAATATATTTATGTTTAGTAGTTGAATTAAATTCACTGCAATTTCAGAGTAGGTACCTGTGTCTAGAAAGCAAAATAGCTATACATATTCACTTACAAATATCATAAACATAATAATACTTTACATTTATTTGCTAAATAGTACATTTCTGTACTAGATTACATTACTCAGCAGGTGCAATAAATAATAAGATTGTTGCTAAATTAAGAGTTGAAGAGATATGTATCAAGAAATCGTTTGTCTCAACACATAAAAATCCATGTCTCCAAAAAATGCATTTGAAATAAAATAATCTGACTCACACACATCACCATCCATGTACAGATAAGTCCTATAATAGAACATAGACAGACAGACATAGAAGATAATAGATAGTAAACTTCTATAGCCATAGAGAGCAAAATGTAAAAATAGCTCGTATTAACAACTCAACAATACAGAATAGAAGAGAATGGCAATAAGATTTGAGTATGCAACTACTTGAATTCATTCATAGGATCTGCAGTGTGAATTCTGAGTGCATGTAGCAAGAATATTATTGTTCTAGCAGATAAAAAGTGCAGACTACCTACCTACATAACTATTCAGCTAATAATAAGTTGAACTTTAATCAAGATTCTTATTCACAAACTTGTATCATGCTTACAATTACAAAGAACTAAAAGAGGACATAAGAAATTGAATGTAAACAAAGTCTACTACTTCCACATGTACCTACGTAATCATTACATTGCATTATTGCCATATATTACCAGGTCAGTTGTACTTGTATACACATAATCTACGATGCTACACGGCTATTAAATATGCACTCCTTAAAAAACAATTGTGTATTTACAGAGAAGACTGACGGCTAGCTATGGAAATTGTATTGAGCTTAGAAGCTGATGCCAAAAGGCAGCATTAAATATTCAAGTCAAATAGCTTTAAGACAGACTGAGATAAAGATAAGGTGAGTCTTAGGCGGAAGGAAAGTTTCTCCTCGCGTCTTAACTAAATTTTTAAGCCGAGTGATGCGATGGTTTGTGTAGATAGATAGCTAATGGCACTCTTTCGTGAGTGTGTGCATTTCTTACGTAGTCTAATCAAATCAACAATCATGTAATAATAATATTATCTCTACTCATAGTCAGAAGAGACAAAAAATGAATATTTACATGCTATAAGTATATGGCTACATCTGAAAAAGCAAGTTAGAGCCATCATATTGTTGTACAAGTCTCATCGTTTAACTTACTATTCTTCTTTGTGAGTTGAGATTTTGAAAAGGAAGAGGCAGAGAAGGCCCAAATGAGAAACTGTATGTACCTACATAGAGAAGTAGCAGATTTTATTTGCTATCTGACTACATTATGTATATTTACAATTACAGTACCTACCTACTTGGAATTACAATGCAACTGTTACCCATACATCAACATTCAGATCCTGCAATACAAAAAGTCATACAATAATCTCAATGCTGTTCATTACTTACACAACAGCACCAGCTGAGTCGGCAATGAGTTCATCTAAAGTAATAGCATTTGGTGCAACTCACATAATGATCATAATAATAAGTCAGCACAGCATTTGCAATTTACAGTGTTACAACTATTCCCAATAAGATGCATAATATCTTTGTTCCGTATTCTCTTTGCAAGTATGAAATGTAAACTATTGCGGCTAGCATAAAATACTTCTCAGTAAGATGAGACACGCCAAAATCAAAACAGCAAGAGACCGTAATATGTCCATAAGCATATGCAAAAGAGCTACGTATAGGCCTTAATGTGTGTACTACACAAATGCGCTTATCAGAAATCAGATCGCACAGGCACAAGGAAAGAATTCCTTGACAGAAGTACACGTCTCTGTTCTGTGTTAAGCATTTATACAGGTATCTTGCTTAAGGATAGAGTTAGTGTGGTGTACACGCAGTTATTTAATCTGTAGTAATAAAGTGAAGACATGAGCACGACAGAGTGACTGGTTTGTTTTGGCTGATTGTTGAAAATTGCCTTATCTATACCTTAGGCCTTATTCATTAGGTACTCAAGAAAACCAAAAAGATTCCTAATTGTTCCTTTATAGATCTTGTTTTGTCTTTGTATCCTTTTCAAAACGCTTTTCTTTCAATTATGTCGATGTACTTAGGTATAATATTATTATAATTCACAGATGTATTGAAGACACACATAACAACTTCCTTGCAAGAATCTACTACTCTACACTTATATTTCTATGTGATAATGTGACCAATGCATATACCTGTTCTAAATAAAGATTTAAAAAGTTCATCTTTCATTTTTTTCTTTCTACGGATCCATACCTGCAAAAAACTACACTAAAAATAATTTTCTATTGATAAAATAAAACTAATCTACAATAAAATATCTGTTACGCCTACTGCCATGAATATAATTGTGTATCACGAGTTAAATGATTTATGGTTTGATAGTGTACACTAACCTGAATGTTAATAATATGTAGATTCATGCTAATAGTATGTGGGATTTTGGTGATAGTTACATTAGAACAGAACTCCTCGTATTACTCAACATAACATAAGTAGTAGTTGATAGATGCATATAGCTACATTCTTTATAAGGTGAAACTAATGAATGAAAACACAGATCTGCATTCTACGAGCATGTAAAAGGGATCTATATAATATTAATTATATGTAAAGTATGCAATTCATTGAGGTAATGGGAATATGCATAATATGAGAATGTGAGGCAGAGGCACTTAATAACGTAACTACCTATCTACCTGTTGAAACTAATTGTAGGTAGGTATATTTTATGTTAGGCAGGTAGCGTGTTCTATTTGCTGTTTTGCAGTTGCAAGTTGCACTTGTACTTTTAAGGGAGCTCTAAAGCTGCGGATATTTACTTGACTCATTCATTAATTACAAAGTTAGGCAATACTGTCAGTCAAAGCCATTAAGAATAGGTATTGCATGGCTTGTCTGTGAATTTTCATTAAGAAGGTAGTAGTTAGCTACAGATCGCTCGTGTGTAGAATTACTAGAACTGTTAGCTCTGCTCTTGCCTATCTGTTTATCTCTAATTTAATAAATCCATAACCTACAACGAACAGAGATGCTTGAAAATTGTCTTTCGTTAGAGCTCTATTGTTTACATTATCAAAGTTCTATTGTTACATAATTATGAACAAAACCCGATAGATTGAATTTAGTGCAGAGCATAACATAGAGAGCAAGTACCTACTGAGATATTGGTAACAAAACAACAGAGAAAAATTATTAGCCTGACGAGACAGTAAAGAATCATAGAGCCCAAAACAATTGACTATGACTATGTGATTTGCTGTCTTCTTAATAAAATAAATGGCAATGACTGAGCGAGAGAATGAGTTGACTATAGTACAGAGAGGGTCGGACAACAGAATCGAATCATGATGAATCAGAAGAATGTTGAAATGCAACAGAAAGGGTGTTGGTGGTTTCCATTTCGCATTTCGACGTGGACGTTACATCAGAAGGCAAAAGCTGAACTAGTTTTCATTCAGATTAGATCATGTAAATCTCCGGTGATTCAATAACGCTTACTAATACATTTTATCATCCCTTGATTCGATTTCGTTGCTTATTGTTAGTGTTAAACTTCATTCTCTTCTCGTTTACTTCTTTTATTTGTCTATTGTTTTAGTTCACACCTACCTACAGTCATTCCTGAGTTGTCCCTGTCCTGTATATCCTATTTTTTATTATGTAGGCACAAGAACGTCAATTTAAAGAGATCACAAAAAGTAAAGGTAAATTGGTTTACTTTTTTTTTAGATCCGTTAAGATTTAACCGTATAGAATTACATTTAATTGCGTGCATATTTTTATATTCAAGTTGAGAGTGCATGTTATAATAATAGAGCAGAGCAGAGTAGATTAGAGTCAAGAATTTAAAATGAGGTTCCTAACCAATGCTCACATTAAAATGATAGGGCATTATATCTAGATACATACAAACTGCATTACATGTCTATGTCTTTCTATAAGAATGTTATGAGAAGTAGGTACTGTTTCTCATGCTCACTTTTTATTATTGAATAAATAAACATGATGTCGTGTCACAGCCGTAACTAAAAGGTGGAAGTGAGACACTATTTGCACTCACACTCACACTACTCGCTCACTCACTCCCATACAAAAAGAAAACGACTTGGCCAGCAACAAAAGTTCATAAACTAAATATACAAATGTAAAAAATGTACTTGTACTTTAATCTAACTGTTATAACTTTATAAGTTGCACTTGTACTGTCCTTATTATTTAATATTCATGTGTGTAGGATGCAATAGACGTTGTACCTTCATTTCAGGACTGTAAATTAAATTATCTGTGTGAATGTAGTAAACATAGCACACATTATTGGTTAGACACACACACACATCACATTTTGTAAGCAGATATTATATGACTTAGATTTGCATTGACAAAATTCGCAAGAAAATGAAAGCAAAAGGGGAGAATGGGATTGAAGGTACATTTCGTTTTCCTTTTGGCCTTATATCTTAAGCATGGCAAATGGCATGGCGTATCTTTCATGATAAAAACGGCTGAGCCAGCCAGCAGGTAGAAATGATCACTCTACATATTATCCCATCGTGGATTAAAGCTACAGGCATTTTCCATTTCAGTTCTTCCCTTTGCTCTCAAATGCTAATGCGGATCTTGGATGTTCATTTTAACACACACAGAAGGTGTGTTCGTCTCTGTGAGATAGCATTCTATTATGGAACAACAAAGGCGAGTAGATACACAAGATAGCGAAATGTTACGTATGTTCTTGAAGAAACTTGGCGGAGGGTATGATTAGATACACTGTGTGTCTTTTCCTAAGGAGCTACACACACTCTTGAGCGATAAAATAGTCTTATAATACTAGTAGCTATTCAGCCCTTGGCTTGACAACTGTGACGGGAATTTACTCATTGTAGGTCAATCAAGAAAATCTTGCCTGCGTCTTATTACACTTTTTGCACGCAACTTTGCAGCGCACATTGGCAACTCATCATTACAACTCTGACCATCACCAGAGTCGCAGGCTTCCCTCAACGTTCTTGTCTCGTGAGAATCTTTTAAGGCTAATGGTAGTAATCGCCACTAATACTACATACTACTAATTGATATTTGTTGTTGCGACGGACGAGCTCTGTTCTCTGTGTTCTGCTGTGTCTCATATCAATCAGACACACTTCATTAGATAATCTCATTCTTCTTGCTTCACTTTATAACAACACGTTTTCCTTCAATTACCTCACCAGACGAAGACAACACAACCCACACTCAATTTCATTTTTTAAATGTATCTTCAGTAGTTTCAGTTAGCACAACATTGTGTAAAGCAAATCAAGAGCATCGACAAGTGTCCAAGTGCAACTTTTCGTCTCATTAGATTAAATACTACTGCTAAATACTCTTGTTATTCTTGTGTCACTGGTGAGAAGGTGCTAATTTGTGATAAAGCGACAACGATAACAAGAAATGACGTCTAAAAGGGGAAATGTGAGTTTAACACCTTAATATTTATCATCACATCTTTTTACATCCGCTATCCGCTAGTAGAGTAGATTGCAAAAAGATTTCGGAATCTTTACAAATATCTTACAAAATAATACATATACTGATCTATAAGTGCATATCTACACTTAAACCAGAACTAAATAAGTAGCAAGCATCACGTAACAAAGTAGCAATATTATTATAACTGATGTGATTCACACAAAGACACAAAAATGACGAAATATTATTTTGTATCGCGTTACCCTCCATATTAATACAATTACTTACGTAAAAATATCATACTGGGTTCTTTCTTCGTTTTATATTGTGTACTTGTGCAGTTATTGCATGTTGCATTTATATTTTATTACATAATGTATACGATGTTTCAAATCACCATAGCCCAATTTGGGACATCTTGGTGATATAATCTAAATACCATGCCACACCACAACTATTTCATAGTTTGCAGACTTACCTTATATAGGTACAGTGTATCAGTGTATGTAAATTATGTTATATGTGTGTACGCACAAATTATTTAATGTAAGTCGAGAAAACGTTTTCGCGTTCTGTAAATCTCACATACGGGAAGGACCATAATGTGGAAGTGGAGCTAAAAGATATCTTTGTGCATAAAATATTCTTAAGCGCAATCTTTGTGAATACAATTATAGAATGAGACGATTTCCATAGGTTTATGACATACCTAAATCAACTATACTATAGTGCCCATCCAACTAAAATTCATTTTTCAATTACAGGTTGCCGTGCTATTTTTACTGCTCCTTTACTGGGAAAATGTAAGTGCTCAGAGTTTTTCATATTACTACCGACCGGGACCAGGGTCGGAAGGATCCTTCAATCTGGGAAGTCCGCAACCTCAAAACTTTCCAGGGTTTTCTGCCCAACCTCCATTTAGCGGTGGTACTCCTCCTCCAGGCGCACAATTTTACCAGTACACTCTCCCGGGTGGAAATGATGTACCTACGCAGCAACCGAGAGTCGTCCAGCAACCGATTCAATATTATCAACCACAGCAGCAGCAACAATATCAGCAACAACAACATCAGCAGCAACAACATAGGCAACAACAACATCAGGATCGGCAGCCAATTCATCAGTTTGTTCAACCACAAGCTCAGCAATTTATTCCACAACCTCAAGCCCAACAACAACAACCATTTCAGTATGTTCAACCCCAGAGAGTGGAAGTTGGCAGCCAGCAACATCAATCTCCGACACAACAACAGCCGTCTCAAGCTCCCCAAGTCATTCAACAAATAGGTATGTTTTTAAAACCATCTTCTTAACAATTTTCGTTATAGAGCAGAGCTAACCTTCTTCGTGTATCACATGGAAAAATTTTACGAATTCTTTGTTGCAGATAACGGAGTATCTCAAGCGCCTTTTGAAATCAGGCAATTCTACGTGGGTCAGCAACCGACGTATGCTCCCGTTGGGTTGAATAACATTGGAAATGGAAATCGAGCTGAAGCTATTAACAATCCCAAAGGTACAGTGGATATCAAAGAAAGTTCTGAAAAGATAACTCTCGAGACAAAAAGTAACAATGATACAGTCACTCAGCCTAGGATAAGATTCCCTGCGCAAACTGTAACATTATCGGTAACGCATACAAAAGTACGGGAAGTGGAAACAGAGGAATCCTCTGAGGAAGTTGAAGAACCAACCCCAGTGAGGACTTTACCCAGAGTAACTAGTACTGCTGCCGCTGTGACGACTCGAGCAACAACAGTACCAACAACGATTCGGACCACAACAACCCCAGAAGCAGTGACAACAGAACAAACTCGTGCTACAGTAAACGACGATCAATATATCAAGCCTAGTCCCAGTTCAGAAACACCTGATGCTCGAAGTCCATTTTTACAAAATGTGTTTCCAAGAGCCAACGAAGAAAATTCCGAGGGATCATCCCCATTCTTGCCAAATCAATTTTCGCCTCAGACCCAACAATTTCTGCCGACACGATTTACCGCGAGAGATCCGCAATCTGAACAATACTTACCAAATCAGTTCCCGCCTTCAGGATTTTCTCCAAATCATTTTACACCCCAAAACCAATACCAAGGTTTTCCACATCAATTCCCTCCCCAACATCATCAGTTTACATCTCCTGAGCAGTACTTTCAAAATCAATTCCCCTCCGCCGATCCTCCGCGCCCAGTTCACGTCACTGGCTCTGGCGGCAATAGACAAGAAGAGTCTTTCACATTCAGACCCTTCCCATCAGAAATTCCCGAGATTGATAACAACAGTGGAGAAATCGAAGATGAACCACAACCATTTGTGAGTTCCACCATCCCCGCTGCTCCTTCTCCGTCTCCTGTTCCAGTAACAACGACATCAACTAGCACAGCTAGATCAACTGGAAGAAACGGAAAATCCTACTACAAATTTGCTACACCAGCAGGATTGTACGATACAGGCACCGCAGTTCCACTCCAACAATATTCCATCACCGGAAGTGGCGACCAGTCTGAAGAGCAACAAAGCCCACCACCAGCCGTCCGCAAAGGCAGGAAACGCATTCGGGTCAATCGTAACAGATTTAGGCAAAGACCTGCCATTGAACAACCACAAATCCAAGCCGTTATTCCTGAGACAATTGATTACCAACAACCAATTGTTTCCCAAGCTCCAGTTTTTGTAAACAGTGTCACTCCTTCTCCTGAAGAAGACGTCACAACCTACCGCTCAAAATTCAGGTTTGTTCCAAGAACGGGCTCTCAGTCTCAGCCAACTAGGAGACCCATCGCCGAAACTGTTGATACGAATCCTAATGTTCCTAATGAACAGACGTCCAATACCAATACCGACGAGTCAGCCCAAGACGCTATAAACAGAAGACTCCAGACACTCCAGCGACAAATTAGGTTCAAAACTAGCAACAAAAACCAAGACAGGAAAAGCGGGTAGTCATCCACTCCATTTGGGGGACTAGGTATTATAAGTTCAAATGATGTATTTGTGTGAATGATATTACTGCACTCTTGTTTTACTGTCTTGTGGAATGCATTTTGGATATCTTATACTTATTTTCAGATGTGTGCTTTGACCGTTCCGTTTCGTATTATGTATTTGTAGACATAGGTAGACTTTTTAATTTTTACTCTTCTTGGTGTTATCTGTACAATTTGTAATGGTGAAGAAAGCAAATGCCAAATCAAATGACTTAATTATCATTATAAATAAACTTTACTACTATTACACGAACAAATCCTACGTATCATGCTTGTTAATTATTAGTTCACTCTAATTATATCACTTAAATGATTGCCTAGCCTAACTGCAATGTAGTATACTCTATAACTGCTAAAATCCAAAACCTGAGTTAAAAGAGAATGTTACTGATGCATAAAAATGAAAACCAACCAGGGCAAAATATATCACCGGAATTTGTAATTATTAGAGGATTCATTTTTTATTACAATTCTTGTGCTCTTTTCATGTTAAACCGGAAAAATGGAACAATAATGATATCATGCTTACACTACTTATTATAAAAGTTGATTCGCAAATTTGGAAGCTTCCTGTTCTCCGCTAAACACTTTTTCTCCTAAAGGATTTTCTAAGAGTACAGTCACTTTGTTTCCATTTTGCTCGACATTCTTAAAGCTGTAATGTAACGTTCCAAAATTTATAATTATTATCAAACTATTATTGTAGCAATCAGAAAAAGAGCATATAGGTAAAAAAAAAGAACAGTTAATTTACCTGACAAACGGACTTCCATTTACTTCGACACTTTTAGGTGACAGGTCATCAGTTTTACACACATATACTGTTTTCCCATGCAGATGCAAACAGTCGGCCTCTGTTAAGTTCTTTCCACTTTCATTGCACAGTCGAAAAGGTGCGTTGAATAGACCAAACAATGACTGGGCCTAAAACACAGGAATTATTATAAATCATGTTCATCTTAGGTAATTGTATTTATAAAAGCATTTGTACACGATATATTCCGAGAATATCTTACATTATCTTTAAGTTCTGCTAATTTTATCTTTCTCTTCCCAACCGGATTTTCAAGTAGAACAGTTCCCTTGAATCCTGACGCTCTACTTTTCAGAGTTTCATTCACAACTAGATTTACGTACCTAAAGATATTCAAAATAACTTAGTATATCACAGTAATAGTAAACTACATGATTTACATGCCTACGTAAATTGTAATTATCAAAGAAATCGCTCTTACTGACAAAATGGGGTGCTAGCCAATCTCTTAACAATTTCATCTTCTGTCTCTTCCTTGAATATAGCAACCACCAATTTGCTATCTTTCACCTTTAAAGAAAACCACAATAAAATTACAGACTGTTAAGTACAGTAATGTTTAGTGTAAGTAAGCACATACCAATAAATATCATGTGAAGAATAGGAAAAATTTATCTCACACCCAATTTTAAAAAAAATGAACTATTTTAATACCTGAAAGTCTTCTTTTATTAGAAATTGTGATCCCTTTGGTGAGTCTTTTAAAAACTTGACTGTCGAGCGAACTGCATTTTCAATATAATCAGCGAAATCAACAGTAATCTTATCCAAGGTCTTATCGGCTTGCAGATAAATTGTTACTTTATCTGTGGGAACCAAGTGGGCTTTCTTTTTAAGCTTCTGAATACGATTGATAACCTCTCTTGCGACTCCTTCGTCCTAGAAATACGCAGAAAAAAAGGCATATAAATAAATTATCAGGTTGAGTATAATGGATTTGACACAAACTTACACAATTAAACCGAATAGAGAACATACCAACATTTGTTGATCTGCTTTGGTATTGAGGATGACCAGGACAGGACCATCACAAGCAGCTTCTAATTCATTAGCGCCTTTTCCTCCAACGTCATACGTGATATAC